>MU188121.1:26408-57385 GCA_016904865.1 Pissodes strobi | reverse complement strand
CCTTCTATTACTATAAAAAATTAAGAGAACGGCATATCTCTCAATATTGCCTGGTAACGTGTAACTATTAGAAAAAGCTCGAAGTCAACCACGCGAAAAATGCCATAATTATATCGCTATACATATATTTTTTAACTACAACATTTAAATGAAATAATTTTCCACCCCTTTTGTAAAGTTCATTAATCATTTCTTAAAACGATGGGCGAGAGGTGCAGCAACGTTAATAATTTGGTGCAAGGGGTAGAGATGTTTGAAATTAGCAGGAAATAAGTGATGAAAGAGGTAAGCAGATATATTTTCTTAAAACAAATTTAGCTGAGAGGTAAATTAATCTTCCTTCTTAATATAATAACTATATTTTTAATAAAAACATTCACCTTGTGATTATAAAATTTAACTACCATTAACAACGGTCCCTTTTGAGTTTCGGTCAATCGTAATTTGGAAACATATAATAAATCAGATGTAGAATAAAGGCTGTGTGCATGTACGAAACATACTAAATTAAACACCTTTGTAGAACTTTTAATTCAAAAGGACTTCCTAAAAAAGCGCATGTGTATAGAATGATAGCATAGATGAATTGATATTTAATTAAATACGACTACACCTATTTATAAATATCACTATAATTCGCGATACATATTTTGTAACACCACCTAAACAGAGATTTTTTATTTTATATATATAATATTGTTGATATAGTGTTATTTGTTTTTAGATAAGAATAGACAAGCTATCTAGCGACTTGCCTTTTAGGCTGAAGAACATGACTAGAGACTGAAATAATGGGCAATCCATATTTGGACGAAGATGACGAAATTGAAAATTTTTAAGTGAAGAGTATCACATTCTATAGCGATTCCCTGGTCCAGGAGGATGTAATGTCCGACCATTTGAATGATGGTCTAAATATTATTGTTTCGATTTCCAGTCTCATATCCGACTCGCATGAAGATTTAGAAGAAGACACAATTTAACTAATAGAATTACAGTCTCGCTTACTTAACAAAAAGCAACAACTACAACAACCAAAGACAGTTCCAGATTCACAAACGGACCTGTTTTCGCATATTTTGGAGTTTAAAAGTTCGTCATGAGTGCCTGACTTTATTCAAAACCACCATTGATTGGATAGAGCGGAATAAGTCGCAATGCAAAAGTGCAATTCAATTTGAAATCCGTTTTTAATTAAGCTCAGGAATAAAATAAAACGATTGTTCAATATTTCGGTTTTTCGGGATATATCAGGATATATCAGGATAAAAGAATTTTAAAACTTTCGGAACGACATATTGTTCTAAATGCGCAATTTGCCCTGATTTGATCTCTTACGGTTTTCGAGTTCCCCATACCACCGAACATTAGCTATACAATAAGAAGGTTCACTCTCCGCGGCGGCACGTCAACGGTGTGCCCCCTTCCCCGCGCGAAAACTAGCAGAATATTGGCAGGCGACCTTTGACACGGCCCGGTAGATGTTCTCTGACACGGCGCACACTGGTCGAATTTCTAGGAAGGCTGGCCATAATAAGACATAAAAGTTATTAAGTATTACACGTCAAAAATATCGTATTTTAGACAAAGATGCTTTATTGGATCATAGGGCGTATTAATTATCACTAACGATAAAAATCATGTATAAAAATCATTTGTATGTTCTTAAACCATTTTAAAAAATGATTTTGAAAAATAAGGGCTCCTTCGTTGTAAAAAAAGGGTTTTTGATGTGTAAACATCTTACGCGGCGGTATGATGGTAAGTCTCGGCAAATGGGACGGAAATGTGTGGGCGGGGCGGAAGTATGTGGACGGAAATGCGTAGACCGATTCTTGCCGCTAGGGCGGTATTATATACAATATTTAAAATTAGACGAACCGTCAAAGTACTTATTTTTGAATTATTATATTCGCAGTTTATTTGGATCCATAGCACAGCTTATTTTTAATGGACGGTTGAATTTAAAATTAATTTTCGCATCAAAATCCACGACAAATTCGTCCTAAAAAGTCCGAATTTTCGGATTTTTATTCAATTTTGCCATTTAAAATCGTTTTTAAACGGATTTTAGACGATTTTAGCTTATTATTATTTTAAATTAAACGAACTGTCAAAAGTATTATTAAGATGCACAGACGTTTAAAACAATATTGGGTCATAGCCCTCTTCTAAAATTTGCAAAATTTGGTTATTGACTTTCCCAAATCAAAGAATATCGGCCCAAGATGACTAGGTAAATAAGAAATTAGCTGTGTCCATATGTTGATGTTATTCCTGGTGGCATTAGATTTCCGTGTTGAATTTGTGCAGTGAATTAATCCACTCCGAAGCTAACAGTAAGTATTATTAAAGAATCCTAACTAATATTATAAATGCGAATGTGTTTGTTTTTATTCTATGAACAAGCTAAAACGTACAGGTAGCGGCCATAGCACGTGGAAAATACCAGTTCTCGTCCGATCACTGAAGTTAAGCAACGTCGGGCGTGGTTAGTACTTGGATGGGTGACCGCCTGAGAAAGCAACGTGCTGGTGTCATTTTTTTACAACCGATGTCGTTATAGGATATGTTTACACATCAGTCTCGAGTACCAGCAGACTCGCTCAATATTTTTTAGTTTTTAATTTGATGATCCAAATTTTGTTTTTTTGCAACGGTTAATTTAGGAGTAATGTTAATTGGACGACAACAACGCGTTGACGAGGGCCTGCAATTTTGCCGTATTTCAGAGTTATCGCTATTTTTAAATTTAATCTAATAGTTACCGAACTAGAACAAAATATAGAAGCATCAGTGCAGCTGTTGTTCAAAAATACTACTATCAATTTACAAATTAAAACTAAATTATAAATTTTATCTCCTGATTCAGCCAAAGTATTTATTGCCTCTTTTTGTAATAACATCAGTCTTGCACCAGTATGGTGCAATAATGATTCTACCGAAGTTTCATCTTCAGTTTCACTTACTACAATATTATGGGATTAGTGGTGGGCGAATAACTTTTAAGCAATTATCAATTAATCGATGATATCGATTAATAGATTATTTCGATTAATCGTTTATTTCGATTAATCGTTTATTTCGATGATTCGATTATAACGATTAAGCTATTATATCGATTAATCGAGAATAATCGATTATTACATATAATCGAACATCGATTATTACTTTTAATAGTCGCGCAGCTCTAATTGAGGTTTTTTTTTTGGCCTCCAAAACTTTGTCGTACGAAGGATGTAAGTTGCAACTTTTAAGTCCCGCTTACGTTTTGATAAGTTTATACGGATGGTTAGACAAATTAGTTTCTACAATAATTATTAGAGCTAACACTTCATCACCATTTAACCCTAAACGTAAATTTTCGTCATTGTTTTTGTTTTCAAAAATGTTGGCATCTTCGGGTTCGTTAATAATAGTTTTGAGAACTTTCGATGCCGATAAGTTACTACATGATCTGTAGCTCACTTAAGCGGCATAAGTTAACTCCTGTGGTGTTGAACTTTCTCGGAGTGGTTTTGTTCTCCGTCTTTAGAACCGCTCACTACACTCACTGAATGCTACTGTTTTGCGTGCTTTTATAATATACTTTTTTAAATTTTACAACAGTTGTAAGCCAATTTTTTTCTAAAAACCTCTCTTTGGTCCTGTTTGATTGATTCCACTTGGAAATATATTTTTAGTAAAAAGTGTTGCAAGTCGACCTACACTCATTGGAAATGTCTTGAATATATTCAGATATTTTAAATTTTAATTTAAGAAATTTAGCATTATTACTTTGGTCGGAAAAGCTTTCAAGTATTTCAAACAATTGCTTATAGGTACGTTATAGTTAAATGACTTCGATCTGAAGCAAAGAAATAAAAAATAATGAAAAATGTATTCTTGTATGATTTGAACAATTTTTTTCATAAATAAAAAATAAATTATTAATTTGCTTTTCCTTAATCATTAAAATTAAAAATCACAGTCATCTCAATATTAAGATAAAGAAAAAATAGTAATCTCCTAGACTATCGTGTTAAAAAGAGAAAAAATATATTTTTTAAGTAAATTAGATAATTGGTAAATTTATGCAATTATAAAAAATTTATTTTAATAACCAATTTTAAAATGACCAAAATTTAATTAAACAAAAAATAAAGTAAATTCGAGCAAGATTTTCATCTTGATCTCTTTTGTCAGAATCGTAGTGTACATATTACCGTATATTTGTAGTCGGCAATAATATGGCAAAAGCATTAACAAAAATAAATGTTATTATATTACGAACTTGTAATTATTGTGTTTTGATAAATACATAAATTTTTTACATTTCAAGTTATGCAATAAGCAGAAAAATCAAAATCTTTTAAATATTAGTTATTACATACCTTGAGTATTGTTATCAATAACAAAGTAAAAACGTTAATAGTTTTTTGAAACAGCCAGTTGAATACTAACTTTATCAAAATATTTATTGGGTGAAAGCTAATAAAAAGCCATAACGTAAGTTTGATAAGGCTGCAAACAATTCAAAAGATGTCAATAATTGTTTTTTTCCAAAGCCAACTAGAGTACTAGAGTGCAAACGAAAAGATCGTTTCTGGCCAGATTTATTGAAGTTCAACCTGTGTGCGGCGAGAGTCCGTCAATAGTTACCAAGCAACCAAGCAAAACCCTACGATTTCTTTGCAGCGCTCGCTGAACATGCAGATCAGTGCTGCCGCGGTTGAGTATAGTTAATGTTCGATGCCCATACATAGACTCGAATTCAAGCCACATACAAAGCATACTATTTATTCCTCGACAACAATGTTTGCAACTCCCTTTGAAACATAACCTTTAACTTCCCAGCATTAGGCACTTCTTTTATACATTTCACGTCAGTAAATTGTGAAGAGAAAACGGGCGAACGAGCCTTAAAGCAACGCGAAACTTCTAGAGAGCTGAGAGAGTTCCATAGTACTTATTTGGAAATAAAATTAAATATTCAGAAAATACCTACGCTTAAGATAAACAATAATAACTGGCAAAGCCAAGTTAAAAGACTGACTTGTAGGAGCGAGACAAGTATCGTAGACATGACCGTGTTTATTTATTACCTACTAGCTTTTACCCGCGGCTTCGCCAGCGTTGAAAAACCTGAAAAAGAGTAAGAATTAAGAAAATAAACAGATGTAGACACCTAACCTCAAAAATAGAAACATATTAACTGTTGCTTGAAGGTGACAGAAAAATGGAAATATATAAAGAGAAAATAGGATTAAAACTACCAGTAAAAGGCATAATTTTTTAAATTTTAATTGGTTTTTGTTGATTGTGTTCTCATTTATTAAGTTTATTATTTTTAAAATTATATCCGAAACAGCTGATGCTATACTCAATTGAATAGTGAACTGACGCCAGATGGCGTTAAATGTCATTCAAATGGAACGCCAGATGGCTTTGAATTCTATACAAATTTCTCAAACTCTTTGTCGGACGATATATGCCAGCTTCAATCTTTTGCCATTCAGAAACATTTTTTTATATATAAAACGTATCATATGTCCTTTATTATACTCTTGAAAATATCTGTACAAAATTTCATGAGGATTGATTGAGTAGTTTACGCGTGAAAGTGTAACAAACAAACTCATATCTGCATTTATAATATTAGTTTGGGTTATACTTAGGAGTGCTTACCAATGCTATATCTACACCTCTGGCCTCTGGCACTGTTTTAATAGTTTTGAACACTTGCGGCAACAACTTTACGAAAACTCCACCATTTTTCGGCACTCTAACACGGCAACATTTTCAAACGCCAAAGCTTTGACACTTAATGATCAATCACAACATTATGTTTCTATAATGACAAAACACCCGTATACATTGTCCACAGTATACTCTTGAATAAATCTGTAAAACATTTCATGATATCTTACTTTTTAATGATCTTTGACAGTTATTTAGTACAACAACGCGAGCGAAGCCGCGGGTAAAAACTGTCCCATGTCCTTTACTATACTCTTAAAAATACCTGTAACAAAATTCATGATAATCGGTTAAGTAGTTTAGGCGTGGAAAATAGGATTAGAACTCACCGTAAAAATCAACGCGAGCGAAGCCGCGGGTAAAAACTATCCTATGTCCTTTCCTATACTCTTGGAAATGTCTGTAAAAAATTTCATGATGATCGATTGTGTAGTTTACGCGTGGAAAATGGTAAAAATCAATGCAAGCGAAGCCGCAGGTAATAACTAAAAGTATCCTATGTTCTTTACTGTACTCTTGAAAATATCTTTATACAAATTCATGATGATCGGTTGAGTAGTTTACGCGTGGAAAATGGGATTAAAACTAATCGTAAATATCAATGTGAGCGAAGCCGCGTGTAATAACTAAAAGTATCTTATGTTCTTTACTATACTCTGTATATAATGTCCTGGTATTTTACTTTTTAATGATCTTTGACAGTTATTTAAGTACATCAATGCGAGCGAAGCCGAGGTTAAAAACTATCCTATGTCCTTTCCTATACTCTTGGAAATATCTGAAAAAATTTCATGATGATCGGTTGTGTAGTTTAGCGTGGTAAATGGGATTAAAACTAACCGTAAAAATCAACGCGAGCGAACCGCGGGTAATAACTAAAAGTGCCCTATGTCCTTTACTATACTCTTGAAAATATCTGTACAAAATTTCATGATGACCGGTTGAGTAGTCAAACAAACAAACAAACTCACATTCGCATTTATAGTGATTGGATAGGATAAAGAAAAAATAAGGCAAAAAACAAATGTCAGTGAAGTTTACAAAACTTATTGTACCTTCAAATCAATGAATAATTAAAAGCTACGATAAATCATCCAAATAAACCCGAGAGGAAACTTTTCCAGCAAAGCTACGCTTCCGTTAAGTCGTCTTGCGGATTAGAATTTAAAGCAGCTTGTGTTGTATTTCTGCTGAAATGATGGCGATTCGATTTTCGGTATTTTACGGATATCTCCGGAAGTAGACGGAATTTTTTAAATTTCTCGACGGCTTGTCAATCACCCTTAAATTGCGCAACTTTGCCCCAATTTAACCGACCTCGTATCTCTTACGGTTTTCGAGATACCCATACAAAGAAACGAATTTGTAGCACTCTGTATATTTACTTAATACTATTACTTTGTTTACAAAATCTAAGGAAATTAGTACTCGTGAATTCTGTTGTTTTATAGGTAAATTTTCAAACTGGTGTGCTAGTCACTTGGATATATTATAAGTTGGCGATCCTATTGCCGAGGCTATGGGACGCATTGCCTTCCCAGGTTTATGAATGGATCTTGGGGAGACAATATAGTTTCGGCATAGTAGATTTTCTTATAGGGCCCGGATTCGATTAAATTATAAACATGTTGAAAATATTATTAGACGCATATGAAAGTATGGAACTTATTAAATATAAAAATAGTTTAAATAGAGATAGAGGGCCTATTCCGTATAGTCCATTGTATTGGTTGATCGAGCGTCACTAGTGGGATTTCAGGATTTGTTCCTTTGGTTCGGGTTGATTAAGCAAACATTTGGTATAAAAGAGAGTTAGGTAGATTTTAATTTTAGGTTTAATCATCTCCTGATGATGCTAACATGGTTAGCGAAACGCGCGTCGAGTGCAGTAATTCTGTTTCGGCATTGTGGATAAAAATTCGTTTTAGTGCATTTTGCCGAAGGTTCCAAACCCCAACATAGATATTATATTTTTTTAATTTGATCTATGACTATGAGCTCTGCTTTGGAAAATATCCTCTCACGAGGTACGGATGTTGCTACAATAGAGAAGTATTTTTGCAGGGCAAGCTAGTCTTTGATAAATTAACAATTAAGTAATTCTCTGTTTTTCCACCAATGAAGCACGTCTTCTTCTTCTTCTTCTTCTTCTTCTTCTTCTTCTTCTTCTTCTTCTTAGAGAATAGAGTTCCTAACTCCTCGTCTTAATTCTTCTTAAACTTTAAAATGCAATTGTGTTGATTAAATGTCATTCAAAAAACGCTGTAAAAATTTGAGTCAATCTAAATATACGTTAAATAGGTATACATCTAAAATAATGTATGAAACTAACTCTATAGAGCTAAATCCTGATAGTCAGGACGAGGCAATTCTGCAAACTAGCAACAATATAAGTTTTTAAACATATAAATTTAAAAGATTTATTGTTATTTTGTTTTCAATATATTTTTATAGTTGAGATAAAGGATATAATAATTACACAAGCATAGTTATTTATTATTCTTGTGGAAATTATGTATAAAAATATATTTGATGTGTTTGGGCGATTTTGGGCTACTAAAACTTGTAGAAAATGACAAACTAAAACAACTTATCAAAATTTCAAAATTATTAAAAGCATTTTCCAATATCTACTTTTACAACAAAGAGTCGACAATATTTAAAAATGTGGCATCACCGCAAATGATTAGGTCGAGAATTTGAGGATTGGCGTCAATGTCTGCCGTCATTTTCATGCATTTTTCTTAAACTAAAGAGGATTCTTGGGCGCTTCCCGTCACGTGTCGCAGAGTATATTTGCTTGCGGTGATCCTCTTTGTTCTTTCAGGTTGTGTAGCTCAGATGGTGATGTATAGAATAAGGACTCGCTAACTTCGAAGCAAATGTACGTATATTGATGTCCAGGTTTAGTATAAATTGACGTATGTACCTATGTTGATCACCATGTTCACATATAATTTACAAGAGGAGCGTGAAGCGCATGACTATTCGTTAAGGACTGATTGGACTCGACCTATTTGGCTCCCTTGACGCAATTTGAGGTTCGCTTGAATGTACTTTTAGTTTATATTGGATTTTAAGAAATTTAATTCGGTTAATTTATATTGGTTTGCCTAATTCAGTTTTGCTTTAATTTAGGTTCACTTCACTTTGACTAACATTCTTTTACTTTTCCACTGACGTAACTTAGGGAGATGTGAACTTGATGCCAGTAAGCGTTTGCCATTGAGGTACTACGAACTGGACCAAGACTGGAAGGTTTGAACCTGTTACCAGTAAGCTTTTGCCATCGAGGTACCTCGAACTGGATGACCAGGTGTGGAGGGTTTTAACTTGTTATCAGTGAGCGTTTGCCATTGAGGTACTACGAACTGGATGACCAAGTTGTCGTTTACTCGGTTTTCTCGCTCTTTTATACTAAAATTTGTTGAAAGTTTACTGATTGTTTTTAAAACATGTTTAGATAATAAGTATAATAATTATCATTCAAGCTCAAGTATCAATTTCAAACTTTAGACTGAGCGTTCTTTTTTTGTGAATAAGATTACTAGTTTAGACTATTTCTGTGCTCTTGTGCGTGAAAATTGTAGCTAATATATCGTTGTATATTTAGCTATACAATTATATTGTTAAGCGTGTTTTTAAATACGTAAATCTATATGTTTTAGACTTAAGGACTTGTTGGTTTCGAGCGATAAGAGTGGGCATTATTTTGTGGCGGCCGGTTCTTTGTGTACAGTTAGATTATAAGCTTTGTTCCTGTTAAATTGTATCAGTTTTGGCTAATTTTGGGTAAGTAATATTTAGTGTAGTTATGCCTCAAAATGCTGTAATACAATATTTGCTATAAGCCCTCATTCCTATAAATATTTGCGTAACCATGCTCCTATTATTTTACCTCATCCTAACACAGTAAAGTCTATTTATAGCAGATTGTTAGCAGATCCCCATATTGATGTAAGACGTTATTTTACCTTTTTGACACTGTTCATCTACTAAAATGTATTTTTAACAACTGGCTAACTAAACCTGAAGCAAGCATTTTTCTATCCTGATTTTGAGACAGGCCAATACAAATATGCTTCGTTTTCAGTGGTCAAATAGCTTCATGAACTAGAACGATGCAAAATGTTAAAACATGGGTATTCCCTTAGTTTGGAGGCTGTTTTTCCATCATCTATGGAAAGGCAAAATGTTAAATTAGCTCTCAACATTTTCTTAGATACGTGGAGCCAAATCTGTATAATAAAATTTCCATTTCAAATAAGAATGCTAAGACAACAAAAATTCTTTCAAGTACAGCTTTAGAAAATACTTGTTTTGAAAAATATTACATTTATGCTATATAGTAAGTATCTGACATAGTTTTGTGATGTATTGTGTTTGTGCGATGTTGAAATACTATGTGTGTTTGTCATTTCTCTTTTGCATTTTCATTAGATTATATGGTTTGCTTCTGATATTTTATTAGACTAGAATAAGGGCATTTTGCAATAATTATACTAGGCATATGTATGTAACTACAAAATAGTCATAGAACATAAAAAGCACATACAGGTATCCCATACCTAGGTGCTTTAAAAAAATAAGCAGCAATGTGATTATCAATAGTTACAGGTTAATATTTTACAATATTGTACTAGATTAATCCTATTGAAAATATTGAAAGAAATAAATAAATTGAAAATGGTTAATCCTTTTATTATAGAGGCTCTAAAAGGTTTTGCTAGGAATTTGTCACCAGTTTATATTTATATATTGAAGGGCCTTTGGATGGAGAAAACACACTAGCAAATTTGACATTACTATTATCTATTATAACAGCTTTATACCTATAGTGACATTTTATCACTTACCTATTTTGTTAAACTATATAGATATTCAAATGCTTTTGCTTTGAAATTCCATTTTCCTTTAAAAAAAATCGAATGAGGAACGTCTAAGGGCTGAGCTTTAACCGGAAGCCCTTAAATATCATTAATGTGTGCGGAAAAAGGTAAGTAAACTGCAAATTAATTTTTGATTAAAAAAAATTGAGTAAAAAACATTATCAGTCATAATAGTTGCGCTTAAAGTAATATTAGCCCAATTACGTTTCAAACTACATACAAAAAAGGTTTTTTTTCAGATTTTTGCATCTAAAATGTCTACTTAATTATGAAATTTTAAAAGAAAGTGCGCATTTCAATATACGCCTGTAAATAACTTTTGACTAGATTGGATGACATCACGCGTAAGCAGTTAGGCCTTACTTATAGGAGGTAATCGTCCACTTGGTGTAAATGTCAGTTTGATGAAATGTATATGCAGTTCATGAAATACAAATACTTTTTATCCATTTAATGAAATCGTCTTATATTACAGTATCTGGATACAGAAATTGTTCAGTTTCTGTTACGTATATTTAAAATTTGTCCACTTCGTGCAATAGAGTAGTCGGATTAGCCGGTATTATAATGGACATAATACTAGTTTGGGCTCGTTTGGGTTACCCAAACTATTTTCCTCACCAGAAACTGTATACATCGGTGTGAAGAACGCTAATTTCGACAATGACTTGGAATACACTAAGTGGATAAAAAGTATTTTACATTTCATGAACTGGACACAAAAATATTCCATATAGTGGAATAAAATATTTTTCCTCTATCTGGTTATAGTTCACGAACTGGATATCCATTACATGAAACGGACAATCAGGCCGAGTGGGTGCGACAGTAACACTGTATTTTTGATGATCTGTCGTTAGTTTGGTACAGTACTCTTGTATCTAAAATTCAGCTCTTATAAATCTAATCAGATGCTATAGTGCATGTCAGAGAAGCTTCGTCAGTATTATTTTTCAGATTAAAAATAGTATTTTCCCTAAATTTTAAGACGCCTTTTCTGTTATCATATAATAATTTTCAACTATAGGAAGAATAGAAACATCTTTTACACATTTCCTTTTGCAATAATTATCTGCGTACATGTGTAAAAAAAGAAGATAAGAAAACGAAAGAGTAACTTAATGTTAGTAAAATTAAAGTCGGCTGTTATTTTTTGCCTGTTTCAAAATATTCTGAACCTGATATTAACTAAAAGTTAAATATAAGGATTTTTTTTAGAACAATGTCCAACGTGCTGCAATTTTTAACATATTGTTTGCTATCAACAACACCTACAATCTATAGCTTTTCCATTAAATTTTCTTGGATATTTTAAACTCCTTGTAAACATGTACTTTTTTACAAAACCAATTTAAAAATCTGTCATAAACAGGCAAACCACACAATTTCTCAATATTTCGTTTCGCCTTAAGTTAACGTGTTTTTATTTATTGACAAGTCCTTGTTCTACCCTGCTGCCGACTAAGACATATTGTTTGTAGATCACTTATAGACTTGAAAAATAATATTGTTGATTTCAAGTTTCGTGAAGTTACAGAGAAGATAGTGAAGCACAATTATTTTAAATGGGAATATTTTATTATTTACATTAAGCGGTTTATCAATGGAAAAAACGGATACCAGAAAGTTGTGTTTGGAGCGGCAAAATTAGCTAGTTTCAAATTCCTGCCTGGTAGCCATGTTGATCGTTAACTGTTCGTAAACTGATCTTAAACTGTATAATATGCATATTAAACTAAACTTTCAGAAAGAACTGAAACAGCTGGTCGAATCCATCTCGAAGTGTAAGTTTGCGAATTGGTTCCTTCGCCACTCGAAAAGATTTTATCTTTTAAGAGGTTTCCGTGTTACAAAATTCAAAGGCTCCCACTCAGATAGTTTTATAGCCATTGATTTTGTGGTTATGAATTAAAGCGTAGCTTCTGCTAAATTAATAATTTCTAGCTGAATGGTAATTGTATTGAGATGCTAATCTTAATAAACATCAGATAAATAAAAACCTCAGCTAGATTATATAACTATCACGTTCAAAACAAAATGTTGGTCTATTTATTGCAAGAAATATAACGAGCACTGTTTCCCCCCGATCATTCAAAAATTATTAATATCTTATATCTAGCAAACTATATATGTTCACATTATCTTCTCATATTAGATCATATTGATGTGGTAACACTGCATTGTGGCGCCAACTAGATAATATATAAACGTAATTCACTTTTACGTGATGTTGAAATTTTATAACGTAAAAACGGATCGACTAGTAGTATTTGCAGCATATTAATGACAACTTTTACATATAGCTAGAAAGATCATTATTTTCTCCTTCGACCTATTTTGTAGCATTTTAAATAATATTTGTACATGCACACACAGCTTTTCTAGTATTCTGTTTCATTGTCATTTGATATCAATGGTTTTCACCTGTAGATTGCTTTCCTTTCTTCCCATCCGAGCATCACCTTTGTAGGTAGAGTGCCTATCATTTTTTGATCCTAAGTGTGTGATTTCTTTTTTCCAAATGCTTTCCATAAGAGTGTAGCTATTCTACTAATTTAGTGTTTTAATTTCATTACCAGGTCGTAAATTTTGCAATGGGTGAGGCTTGGACCAAACAAGACCTCGATAGATGGACAGCAAGGTTGGCACATTAGAGACCAAGGAAATCCAAAACAAATGTAGGAAATTCAAAGAAAAGATATCTAGATGACGTAAAGAAGCATATAGGAAGAAATTGTTCTCAACTAGCACAGATGGAAAAATAAGGGAGACCAATATTTAACAGCGAACTGAAAACGGATGATGATGAATTAATTTTGGCAAAAAATATTTGCAATTCGTTTTCTGAAATGCCTCTGATCACATATGTAAGCAAAATAATTCATCTAAGTGCTAGCCCAATTGATTTCTTTTTATTGGCATTTTCTCCAAAAAAAAAAAATCAGGTTTCTCTTAAACCAGTTTAAAGCCAAAACTTCCCGAGGAAAGACTCTCTTTTCAAATTTGGAATAAACAAAAGGAAATTAAAGGTAATAATAGTTGTCCAAACCATGTTTAATATAGAATTTTTTCCGCTACTAAGTATCTCCCATATTATTATATTAAATAAGTGTTATATATAATCAGTGTTTTAAAATTCAAAAATATCTAGAGTGTGTGTATGTATTAGTAGAGGACAAGTTGATATATTTACCTTGGTGTAGCAACTATTATAGTAGGGCATGATATTACATGTGAATTTAGTATGAAAACATGTAACAGATAGAGGTCAAATAAAGTCAGTTATTTCACCTTTGATCCTACATCTATTATGCTAGTTCGTCAAGCTAAATATAATACTACTTAATCGTTTAAATACCCGTTTGGTTTTCGTATGACTCTAGCCTTTTATCGGGTTGCTCGAGGGAAAATTGAGAGTTCTGTAGTCGTATACGTAACTTGATTTTCTCGGGCTGTTTGATATGATCAATCGGGCTTTATGAACATTTTTCACTGGCTTAGCACAAAATCAATCAATAAGGCGTACTGTATTCTGGCCATCGCTATCAGGGAAACCTTCGAAGTTACAAGCATTTATAGCAGGGCATTTCAAAGCATTCAATAGTTCTCTTACCATCCCCAATAATCACCTTCTCGATGGTGCACATTAAAACAGTCTCATGGAAGTTAGAAATAATAATTTCGGAGTTTGTCGGTTATTTTCCTGGATTCGTCTCAATATTTAATAGGAAAAGTTAAAAATTCAGTCAATGTTTATCTCTGGTATGATAACCTTCAGATGAGATGAGACAGCTGACTCTGACAATAATTCGTTCTTGCCTAACTTTAAGGGGTACTCTTTGAATGTTGCCAGGTGTATAATGTTTCTCTGGCAATCTTCGTGCGATTTTGACGTATTTGCGGACCAAGCCAACCAGAAACAACGTAATTTATTGACGTGCTACCATCAGTTTTGACTTTTAAATATTGAACTTGTCGTTCGAGGTGGACGATCTTGACCGACAGATGAAAAGTGTAGGGATAATCCAATTTGGGGCTAGAGAAGTTGGCAGAGTTACCAGTTTGTTGGAGTTAATTAATTGACTGTGGATTTGTTGAAATTTGTCTGAAGTCCAGATATTTTTGGTGACTGGCCACGTGCGGAAGATTCCGAAACAAAAAAAGCCGTCTTCTTCCTCAAGTGTTGCCTGTAGGAGCGAGCCTAGCTCCCATTCGTCATCACCACCAAGACCCAACGTAGGTAGGGTTGTCATTTGGAGCGAGTTAAGTAGCTAACCAACTAGCTACCAGTCAGTCTGGTTGATTGTTTTTTGGTACCGACTGCAGCCACAGAGTTAGAGGTACTGCCTCAAATACCACTGAGAGTTTATGGCTCCAGTGGCTGGCGCCTAGCAACAGTCTACGTTCAGAATGCTGGAGGTGATATCAGTGGAGAGCAGATGAGATAAGTTTAGTTTAAGTCTGATTGAGTTAGTATAGGTTAGTACTATGTTCGCAGAACGCTTGTGATATTCCACATAACGTTATTTGCGTGTTTATAGTATTTTCAGCGTTTTTTTAGATTGCGTGTTTTACTCCATTTCTGGATTGTATTGATATAAATATTTTTATAACTGTTTAAGCATAGCTTACCAATGCCAATTTAAATAAGTACACCTCTGGAAGGGTTGCAGTTTGCTAGCGTGGTTCGATTAGTGCCCATAGTGTTTTTTCATATTATATTTCCCAATTTTTCCCATTTAATATATATCGTGGTAAAGGATAAACATTGTCGTTCTGACTGATTAACTATCTGTTTATAAAATTTTACGTAATGGTATTTCATAACTCATTCGCTAAGATTTATTTATGTAAAACTGCGGACACGTATACCAGAGTAAACGCGCACAAGGTTTAGTAGCAATAGGAATTAACTGTTAAATCTTAATTATTAGTATGATAGTACGATAGATACATCATGCATATTGCGTTTTATCATTAATTTGCTGAAATTGATTTTGGATCTTTCGTAATCATTTGTTTTGTTATATTGTTATTTCCGATATGATCTAGTTTTCTATTTGTGAGCATATATCAGGTTATTATTTGTTGTCAATCAAGCTCTTTTACTTTTTTTATATTTAAATCATTGTGTTTTTTGAAAGAAACACAACACTTCGCTCTTGCCCGTGCAGAAAGAGACTAAATTGGTAGTTTTGGGGAAATGAGGATTTAAAAAAATTTTAATTTTTCTTCTGAGTTTTGTCAACTCTGTATTGTAGATCAAATGCTTTTGTGTTTACAAAGGAACTCTATTAATAAAAGTGTAACATTTTCAGTAATAATCAGATTTTAAATGTTCGAAACTAACAAAAAAAAAGAATTATCTCCTTTTCCTCAAAACAAATCTTAAATTAAGGTAACATAACTCAGTACACAGTAACTTTCTTCCAAATCTTGTACGTCTAGATCAGGTAAGAAGTCTTTTATATTCTTTTCTGTTGGCAAACTTTTGTAGAGAAGTCATGAAATACTTCAATTTCAAAATGTCTTTAGGAGAGAAGCCGTTGACACCTCTTTTTAAGAAGCTTAATGTTTTAAAAGGCTTGTTCAAATAAATCATGACTCTTCTTATAATAAATTATCCCAAAAGTTTTGTCATATTTTATCCATTTCACGTTTCTCCAGCTAAATTTTTCTCCATCCTCGTTCACTTTTCTTATCTGAAACGTACCTCTTAGTAGGCTTGAAAAATCTAAAAGTCATCTTTCTTCATTTCAACTACTTTAAATGCTTTTGCCTTACCACAGACTCCGACGAGATTGTACCAATCACGAGGATGCTCGATGGGGTGCTCATATATTTTTTTCTTTTTCTCAATTATAGAATAATCCGTGTTGCATTACATGCAAGTGTGCCCCGGGATCAAAAATGTGTGGTCTATTATTGATAAAGTAGAACACTGCATCAAGATCATAAACATAACAGCCACATGTGAGTTTTTGTTTTGACCCGCACAAGTATCAGAGTAGAGTTTAACATGCTCGATATCTGATGGTAAAGATATAAGTTCTTTATAAAGGCAAGAAGCCACCTGATTTGCACCTCTGCCGGAGATGTTCTCATGTCACATGTACCACTTTGTTTCACTTCGAACACATTCATGCATCGTGAGAATATACGTCCAAAGCTGCCTTTTATAAAAGGCAATCGATGTATTTAAATCCGGCGTGGGCAACCACTGTTGCATATCAAAAATATAGACAGCTTTGGACATTTCTGCAAGTGCTTCTTCTTTATCTACCTTTTTTGCTGAATAGGCGTTTTCAGCATCTTCTTGGTGCTTATCCAACTCAACCTTAAGATTTTCTTTCTCTGTCGCCGTTTTTTCGTTAGCCATCATGCTTTTCAACTTATCGCATTGTTGACAGGTGTCCTTCTGTAGCGTTTTATCGAAATAATCATTTTGTGAAAGACAGACTCATAAATATTTCTGCTCACCGGAAGTTCTGGAGCAACCATAAATTTGTAGAAAGAAGGGATAAACCGCCAATCCCCCGTATTGTCCCGACAATAATGGCTCTCATAAGACGGTATTGACAGGATGTGTTTCCTAACTACCTACGTCAAGTTTTTCATCCCCGATTTTATTTGATGGAATATGGAGGCCTCTTTAGTCATCATCTTGGACTTAAAAAACGGCTAAAATAACACACTAGAGCATAGAATCACGTGTTTGGTCCATTAATTCGAACAGAAACTGAAATATTATCGTGTCAAATCCGAGACATCAGCGCAGTTTTGTGTTACTAGAGACAAGTCTCGTCAATTCTTTGGTGTTTAAAGATACAACATAACTTAACTCTTGTTGCACAAAATTGGTATAGAGCAACCGGAGTTATCTAATGAAGTATCAGTCAGCACTTTTTAATTTATTATATCTCTTGTACCACTAAACGATTTAAAGGGATCTTTAAGACATATTAAGATGTCTCTCTTTGTACAAATAAAAACAATAACGTAACGATTATAGATCTTGATTTATCTCAAAATGCACATTTTTCGACTTATCTCCTTTTGCACGGGCAAGAGCGACTTGAAGTCAAACCTAACGAGCATCCAATAAACTTAAACCTGCATGAACGTTACCGTCTTTTATTTGCTCTGAGATACCTCACCCAAACAAGTGTGGTTAATAGTCGTTTGACTTTTTTTTGCGTCGCCCTTAAGGATCCCCAGACCGAGAACTTTCTAGTTTGGATCTGCTGATTTAGTTATTTCAAACTAGTGGCACCCTGGACAAAAATAAATAATGGATCCACTCTCATGCCGCCGAGCAGTCGGAACAGTGCATATCGCAAATTTACGTCCGATTTCAAATACTTTTTATATAAAAAAATACCATTTTATAATTCAGGTAGATAGATAGTAAAAAAATACGAAAAATCACCCCAGGTTAGATATTTAAAATAATCTACTCGAAAATTGTCAGGAATTACTTCTCCCACAGTAACAGTTACACATACTTGAAATTTTTCTTCATACCTTAAGTTATTTTATATTATGTCTTTGACGAGCCATGAATTGCACCCTTAAATTATGCCGTATTTTTAGTAATATGCTGATTTGTATGAAAGATACAAAGTTTTTAAGTTAAGGCAAAATTTCGATGGTAACTTTACTCGTTGCTTAGTTTATTTTGATTTCTTACATAATCTAGCAAAGTATATGTCTTGACTTTATCTTTCAATATTAGATCATTGTCATGCAGTAACACTGCTTTCAGTTACGCCAAATAGATAAAGGTAATCCACTTTTGCGTGATGCTCAAATTTTATAACGTAAAAATGGATCGACTGGTAAAATTTGCAACATATTAATTAGAAATTTTGCATCTAGCTAGAAAGATTATTATTTTCTCCTTCATTTGAATTTTTAGCATTTTAGTTAATATTTGTACATGCACATCCAGTTTTTCAAGTATTCTGTTTCATCGTCATTTGATATCAAGGGTTTTCGTCTTATTTTTACTGAAAATATCGGGAATTTTTGTGCCGTAGATTATTTTCCTTTCTTCCCAGGTAGAGTACCATTCGTTTGATCTTAAATGTGAGACTTCATTTTTCCAAATGCTTTCGTTAAAGGTTTAGCTATTATACTGATTTTGTGTGTTTTAGTTTCATTACCAGGCGGTAACTGTTGTTCTAGATATTTGTAAATCTTTTCAATAGAGTTTGAAGGTGTATGAGAAAATGTAAATGAAACACCATCCCATTCATCTGTTCATCAAAAATAGCCGCAGCCACACAAGAACTCAGATACCTATTGACGTGGGACGTGGTTTAGTTTTAAAGGTAGAGCACAAACTTCAAATGTGTTCTTTTATTGTTTCGTAATAAGAGATAACCAGCATTTTAAATTTGTTTATAAAATATACGCCAATATCTAAAAAGATACCAATATATATTTTTCATTAATACAAACTTCGCAAAATATAAATTTACAATTTCCACTTCGAATTTGCTTGTTTAAAAGTTCAAATATTCAAACTTATCTACGTGCAGATCGGTCGAAACAAAAAAATATGCGAATTCCCATGTAACAAAACCGAGAAAATCTCAGTGAAATCCTTTAAAATCGAAGTGCAACTTGGAACTTTTATTGGAGCTTGCAGCAGTTTTTTATTCCACTTGCAAATGAATAATTCCACGACTTAAACAAAATCTCGAGTTAGTTGTGTACTCGATTCGGTGCTGTGTTTTGATTTACTTTTCCAGTTGATTAAAGTGTCTTACACTGTTTCGGAGATATATTTTAATTTCTTCCTCTTGCTCTTCCTCTTTCTCTTCTCGCAATGCTGCTTTGATGTGTTAGTTTAGTTATACGTAATGAAATTGCTGCGTAATGACGGAATTTTTAAAACTAGTTCTGAATAACTGTATATTATTATAATCATACATAATGCCATTTGATGTTAGAACCCAGATCTTTGTAAACCAGGAGCTCTTGCGTAATCAGCTGGATGTTAAACTTGATATACGCAGACAAGAAAATTTAGTGGTTACGTTGTGTTTGGCAATACCGAACGGGTTGCTTCGCAGTTGGTTCCAACAGAGACGCAGGCTCTTGGCTAAAGGTACGTTTAGGCCTGAATTATTGCGCCGCGGATTCATGTTTTAGCGGTTTTATGTCAGGAGTTTAAAATGGCCGCCGGCCGGAATGAGCTGGTTTCTGTTTGTATGGTCATTGTGGATAACGGTTTTATCGTCGGTTTCTTTGTCCTGTCAGCAAGACATAATATCACACAACCTTAGGTACGTTTTATTGCATATTGAAGATGTTATTAAATTCAATCATCCTGATGTATTTTACGGACTGTCGTAGGACAATGTAAACCTGGCCTATTGGTCGAATTTTTTCTGGCCCTTTAACATTGAACTTGGTATTCGAGGTGGACGATCTTGAGTTGACCTCGTTCTCTTTCTTGGTAAAACCTCCATAGACGAGGTAAGCCTGAAAAAAAGTTTAAGAATTTCTAATCCGCCCTTACGGGGATAATCTTATTTCGGGCTAGAGAAGTTGGCATAGTTACAAGTTTGGTGTAGTAAATTATTTGACTGTGAATTAGTTGGATTTTGCCTGAAGTCAAGATTTATTTTCGTAACTGTCCACGTGCGGAGAATTCCGGGACAGAATACGCCGTTTTTTCCTCAAGGGGTGCCTGAAGGAGAGATACTCCCATTCGTCATCACAATCAAAAACCCTACTTAGCCAAGTAAATAAATATATATCTTACATTTTGTACCTACTCATTTATTTTCTGTACAGAGGGATTTCTTTTCTCATGGTGTAAATCACTAAATTATAATTTTCTAATGGTTCTCAGAGGGGATTGAATGTACTGCACAATACTGCAATATACAGTGTGTCCAAAAAAGTATGCAACATATGGGAAACTTTTTTATTATTGGTTTCTCAGAAAATTTTATTCTTGATAAAAGTTGGTGCTTCCCCTAAAACAGCAAATGAGTATTTCAAATTTTCCTTACTGTTTTTAGAGCGGGCGCAAATGTCATTTATCCGAAATCGCGTCAAGAGTAAAGTACCTTAATTTATAAAGATACAGCAAAATCTTATTAGGAAAAGTTCTTCGAAATTAAAAAAGTAATCTAAATATGAAATTTGAGTAAAGTACATCAACTTTTAATTTTTCTTTTTTTTTCTCGATTTTTTCTTAAACGTTACGCCACTGGAGAATGTTTTGTTCTTTGGTTATTAGAATACTTGCCAAGTAACTTCAAAATTTATTTAACATAGAAATTAGTTACATAGTTGCATAATGTTGCAGTTTTTCCAGAGATAATAGCCAGTTTAGGTATCAGTGTGTTGCAAACACATTTAAACACTTTTGATTCAATTTTTTTTCCACTCAAAATCATGAATAGGCCCAACTCTTTTCATTTCATGTAAAACAAATAATAATTTATTTATCTTTTGCACCCGATGAGTAAAATATGCCCAAGTATCCTAAAAAGCCATATAAAATATTTGGTCTTGAAGAGTAGGCCATGCATTTGGAATAAAAACAAATAAATAGCAATAATTTTACTTCGCTCTGACATATGAAAATAATTATTATTGAGTCAGTCATTCCAACTGTATTTGGTAAGAATTATTGTGGACAATTATTTTGGACCGAAATTGTTTAAATGTGTTTGCAACATACTGAGACCTACACTGGCTTTTATCTCTGTAAAAACTGAAACATTATGCAACTATGAAACTAATGTCTACTTTAAATAAATTTTGAAGTTGCTTGGCAAGTGTACTAATAACAAAAGAACAAAGCATTCACCGATGGCGTAAAGTTTGAGAAAAAAATCGAGAAAAAAAGGGGAAATTAAAAATTGATGTACTTAACTCAAATTTCAAATTTAGATAACTTTTTTAATTTGGAAGAACTTTTCCTTATAAGATTTTGCTGTATCTTTATAAATTAAGGTACTTTACTCTTGACGCGATTTCGGAAAAATGACATTTGCGTCCGCAGTAAAAGCAGTACGTAAAATTTGAAATACTCGTTTACTGTTTTAGGGCAAGCACCAACTTTTATGAAGAATAAAAATTTCTGAGAATCTAATAATAAAGAAGTTTCCCATATGTTGCATACTTTTTTGGACACACTGTAGAAAGTATTATTCTTCAATCTTGTTCGCCTGTTATATCATGCAATATCATCGAACTTAAGATAACTTGGGTCTGAAACAGGCATAACATAACTTTATTATATTAATTACTTTTACAAGAAGTAACATTCAGGGGAAATGAAGCGTATTGAATAGTGATTCATGATACCGTCCTCGGTATCATGTTGAAGTCGATCACTCACGACTGATTGCTTTGTCTTTAAGGGAACTCGTATTATAATAATAAGATATAGGTTTAGATATGTTCTATATTGTTGTAGCGGATTCATGTTTACCTCACAAATGTTTGCCTATTCTCCACTTCCTCAAAAAATAGAGCCGGTTGCTTTGGCTCCAGGGTGTAAACAGTACAAGTGCAAGTTTAGTGACCCTAAGTTAATTCAAAGCTTGACAATTTGCAAGAGCTTTTTACTGTTATTTACATTTTACTAACCATTTTAATTTTTAGGTTTGTTCATTTTTGACGACGGGGGCAGATTTGTTCCTCGAAACGTCGACCGTTTTTCCAGTTTCCTTCAGGGTTTTCAGCAGCTTCGCTAGGGCTACTAAACTAGCAATAATTGTGCTATTTATACCCTGGAGCCAGAGCAAGTGGCTCTATTTTTTGAAGAAGTGGAGAATAGGCAAACATTTGTAAAGTAAAGATATAGGCTATATATAGGTTTAATACATTTCTCTTCAACTTTGAATTTTCATTACAAGGGCTTGTAAAGTACTACATAAGCTTAGTCAATTTAGACTTAATACTAATAAAATTGCATAAATGGACAAGGTTTGCTTTGCCTAGAGTTTTAATTTTTAGAAAGACAAATTAAAGTTAACTAGCAGATTGATTATTTAATTTTCCTTGGGGCTGTTATTATGCCAATTACCTATAGGGTGATATGATATTGATTATATGACCTTCGCCATTTTGTCAAGGTATGGCTAAATTTCTATGGGGGTTTTATTGTTATTTTTTAATACTCTGTGTGGAGAGTGTTCTAAAAAATAGGCTATCTAAAATTGCAATAGGAGAGTGCTTATCTAGAGCTTTTTCTCTTTTAGGGTGAATAGGTTTTGTATGTTATATTTCCTTATTCTTACAATTTGATTTATATTGTGGTAAATGATCAACATTGTCATTCAATAAGCCAGAATGAATCTGATTATAATAATTTTACATAACGGTATTTTATAAACTGAATCGTTAAGGTTTATTTATGTACAACTGCGACTCGTATACCATGGTAGACGCGCACAAGAATTAGTAGTAATGAATATTATCCTGATGGGCTTTTATTACTAGTATGATGAGACATTAGATACCTTATGTATATTGCGCTTATTATTAGTTTGTTAAAATTGGTTTTTGAAATTTCGTAAACATTTAGTATATTATAATTATTGTTACTTCCGATATAGCCAAACGTGCCCAACGTTCATTCTTTTGTCTATTTCACTTCCATTATAATTCAATTCAAATAAAATTACAGTCTGTATGTATACACAACTGATCTAGTTTTACATTTGAGAGCATATTAGTTAGTATTTGTTTTCAATTAAGCTCTTTTACATTTTTTTATATTTATATCATTCTGTTTATTGAAAGAAATATGACAACACGTTAACGTCAAACCTAACGAGCGCCCAATAAACTTAAACCTGCAGGAACGTGTAGTTGATAGCCATTTGATTTTGAATCGCCCTTGAAGATTCTCAAGACCGACGATCTTCTAGTTTGGGTCTGCGGATTTAGTTATTTCAAACAGGTGGCGTCCTGGTCAAGAGTAAATAATTGACGCACTCCCACGCCGACGAGCAGTCGGAGCACATGTTTCGCTGGTATCCTTAAGGGTAGGTAACAACTTACCTATTTTGTATTGCTAACTCATTTAATAGTATATTATTTTATATGGAGAAAAAGTGATACTTTTTATGGCGCGCTCGTGTTTAACAGCCGAACGTAGTGATAATATATACGACTTCGATAGTACATATTATGACCACAGTAATACAGACAAGGATTACAATCCTTCTAGCTCAAGCGATTCCGATCTCGAGAACAACAAGAGAAAGAAGACATTATAACAATCAGAATCTTAACGAGTAAAAATAAAAATGGGAAGATTTACTTTTTATTAAATTATAGTTTTAGTGAACCCAACAGCATTTTTAATAATTGTTAAGAATGTGACGGTAATATTGGTCTGTCTGCAATAGTCCGGGTTAGGTTAGTAAAAAATCCTCGCGGTTTATTGAACAGATTATTCACTTTGTAATAATAGCTAAATTAAAAAAAAACAAGAAAATAATAGTTTAATAACAATATCTATTAGAGTGTTATTTTAGTCTCCGAAATCAAGCATTTTAGTATTTAATTGACAAGGTATAAAATGATGTTTTTGCTACTTCAAGATGCCTTTTAGCTACAAATCTAGTATATAATACAAGTAGTACTAAAAGCAACAAATGATGAAATCTGTAGGATTCCGAAAAAAGAAGCTCTTATGATAAAAAAAACACTCGTCCTTCGTCGGCATTAATTACCTGTTGGTCTGGCTCTCCCTTTCAGGTTTTTGGCTAATATACATCCTAAGATGCCAGAGAGTCAAATATTATTATTCAATCCAGCCTAGCTGCCTTTGATTCCCAAGGAATTAAACCATGATAATTTTACCGACACTATCACCTTTGGCCTTGCCTGAAGATGAGTTTTGTTTAATTTATCCAAAGGTGAGTTTTGTTTAATTTTAATTACTCATTAAAAAATTCTAATTATTTAACTACTTTTAGGATGCGTTCTTGGATATGCTTATTCGGGAATATGTTGAGACTGGATTGGATGCATAATTAAATCCCAAAGAATATATTCCTGAAGGTCCATCAACGTTGTTATTACCTGGTCAAAATGATAAACAGTTTACCATTAGCGATCAGGATAAAAACTTAGAAAATGTAAATTTTGAACAATTTATTAATTACCCTATTTTATTTGTTTAAATTTTTTGTACTTTTAGGTATTACATAGGTCAAACGATATAGCCAGCGATGACGACGCAAGCGAATCAGATACAACAAAAACATGTTCAACTAATAAAATCAAAAGCCCTATCTCAACGACAAAAGTCTGAAAGAGAGAAAATCAGACATCCGATGAGAGATCTCTGTTTGGGAAAATGCGGCAAGAACTGCCAAATGTTAACAGAGGATCCACGCAGGAAAATTTGAAATGATTATTGGACGTTGAACTATAAAAGTCGACAGAAATGGTTGGCTAAGCACGTAAAATTAGTTCCGATAAACGCAAGTACGTAGATGCTAATCGCCTAAGAACTGACTCAAGACATTTTACTTTGCCTGACTTGGATTAAATCGAAATATCTGTTTGCAAGTTAGCTTTGCTTAGGTTATACAAATGATTCCGTTATTACCCAATTGGTTCACGTAGTGAAACAAGCACCTTGTGGTAATTTTGTAAAATAATAGAGTGGGTCAAATGTCAAGGCAAATATTGACAAAACGCCTATAATGGAACATATTGATTCATTTATCCTTGCCTTAGTCAATATCGATCCCTTAAGAAATTGGAAAGCTATAGAAGCAGTGCAGGTAGTAGTCCGTATGCTGTCAATTTGCTTAATAATTCGTAATGCCACACTCTACCAATTACTTTGGGTATGTCGAGAGCCACTGCACCAGATTCGCCGTAGCTCTCGATGGCTTGGCCCACAGGCAAGTCACGCAAGTCAGGAGATCTCCCGTTTATCTGCGTTTGCGGAAGCCATACTGGCGCTGGCTTATGTTGCCTGCCGGGTCGAGGTATTTTAAGAGCTGTTCGTTGATCAGTTTCCCATGACTTTAGACATGAAGGGAACTAAGGCAATTGGACGGTAGTTATTTGAAATGGTTTTTACCTTTCTTAGGGATTGGTTGCACTTGAGCGCATTTCCAGCTCGAAGGAATGCATGAAGTGCTGTGTGATAGGGACAAGAGCCGGCATAGTAGGATCTTGATCCGTTAGGATAGTTGAGAAGCTTGTTCTTAGTTACCTCATCAGCAGATTCAGGTGTGTTTTGATTCCTAAAGCAGAAATATTTCCAAGGAAAAGAAATATGAAACTCGCGAAATGGTAGTAATGAAAGCATTGTCGAACAACTTGGTGTTTACAGGTTAAAAGCAGAAAGAGCTACTGCTGAATATAAAATAGATTCCGAAGAAGCTGCTGCTAACAACAATCCTCAAAAAATAATTTATTCAATGATCTTACAAATGGTTATGTTGCGGCCAATCATGCCTAGCTTCAAATCTTGTTTTTTTTTTAGAAGTGTTGTTTGGCACGAGGCTATATCTGGACGAAAAGCAGAAGCGCTGGTGGATGCTCTAGTATAAGTAATAAGGAAGGAAGAGGATGTTTCCGAATTGACATTTTGGGCGACAACTGCACTAGTCAGAACAAAAACTGGGTTTTATATACTTCGTTGGTACCGGCAGTGAATAATGGCACAGCACCTAATCAAATAACCATTCGGTAGCTTACAACTGGCCACACGCACATGAAGGCTGATGCAACATAGAAAAAATATAAGAAGCAAAAATAATGTTTAGGATTTTGGGGAACTTTTACAAATTATAGGATTTTCAAGAAAATGGAGGCGTTGCGACTAGAACAATTTCACTCATGGGAAAACAAGAAAAGGAGAACCAAGAAGACTGATGATTCCATGAAAGGGTTTACTCTAAATAACTTAGTAGAGGTTCGCTTTGAGAAAGGGTCGCAGGTCCTTAAATATAAGACGGACTTTACAGTAGATTACAAAGAGCTAATTTTTTTACAAATAAAAAAATATAACACAACCCTTTTTAAACCGCAAGCTCTCGGAGTACGGCGTGTCTCCGAATTTCCGCTATAAAAAAATAAAATATCCTTTAATGCCTGTTAATAGGCAACATTTTTGGAACTCCCTAGCCAAATCGAAAACATCTAGTGACTTAGTAGATACGGGACAGGATTTACTAGAATATAATCAATAATTATGTTTGTATAGTTCTAGTTAACTTTTAATTCCCATTTTTTTTCTATATGCGTTTAATTTTTGTTTTTGTTTTTTTATTTTAAGGAGTTAGAGAACCTTAAGTTTTTTGCATATTTTATGTTTTATAGGCTATACTAATATTGCCAGAAATGCTGTGTAAATAAAAGAGTTATTATATCGGTTCTTTTTTTTATTTTATTTATAAAAAAAATAACATGACATAATATTAAAAACACAGTAAAAGTAGTTACAGTGTTTTTAACAATAAAAGCAATAAAAATTCACTAACAGCAGTTACTGTGTTTTTCGTACGTTTTTTGTAAAATATATCTGTTATTATGTTTCTTTCTGAGTTTCTTATGAAACTGAACACAAACGTAACATACAAAACGTTATTTTGGGGTGCCGATCCCACTTTTGATTAATTTAGGTAAAATATTTGAAACTTAGATCATAAATGAGGTTCTACTGAACAGTTCCTCCAAATTTCGTGACTTGACGTCATAATAATAGATTAAAAATTAATAAAAACGCCTTTTTCTCGTTTTTTACTAAAATGCAATTACTGTGTTTTACCTGGGACAGTCGAATGGTTTTCTAGGCGATTCCAGTGAGACAAAAAGAGAAATATTAAAAATGTTTACTATTTTAAAGATACCTCGTAAATTGATAGATGCATAATGAGCTAATATGATTAAAACAGTTCAATGTTCAAGTCGGTTAGCTCAGGCACGGTATAAATAAGTATATACGGTAGGTTCACTCGGGACAAATTTCCAATTTCGCCGACAGTTTTTACCTTCAACGCGAATCCGGATCAATCTCGTTCGCGGCCAGTTGTGGCTACACTACGAGGGAGAATTTACGGTCAGTGTGCAAACGCCTTGATATTCTGTACTGTTGGGTCGCGTAGAATTAAATAATTATTAAGATCGTTACTATGGCGAGATATTGTTGTGCGGATAATTATTGTATTACAAAAGTGGGTGACGGATTTTCATTTTTTAGATGCCCCAAAGACCCTATCAGTTAAGATTTATAATAATTTTTTAATAATATGCAGTTTTTCAATTATACGTATAATCGGTTTAACAAATATGTCTTTACTAAAATTTTGTTATTTACCTAAATATGGATAAAGACAATAGTGAGAAAAGAAAACAAGTACTAGCCCGTCACTACTAGCGTGAGCAAAAATCCGTTTATGTTTTAATAATTGCAAATTTTTCACATGACCTTTTGTGTTTTTAAAGCAACTCTTATATTTTAACATTGAAAATGTTTCTATTATCCTAGTAGGTATAGGACCTCAAATCGTGAAAAAGTGCATGCTACATTTGACACATCATACGCGTGTGAGATCGTGTTAGTTTATTTACTTAAACTTAAATTTGATTTATAAGGTATCGGAATCCATTAAAATGACTAAAATAAATTGGAATTAACTGAAACTCACCGAAAGTTGATTGAGTGACTAACCAAAACTCGCCAAAAGTAACCAATACAGGCTTAAAGGTACCGGTACAGGTTACGAAAATTAAATTAAGTTTAAACTAACGAAAACGAACGGAATTTTAACGACTAACCAAAAACATTAAATTTGATTATAACGTATCGGAACCGATTCGAATGACTAAAATAAATTGGAACTAACTGAAAGTAATCGAAAGTTGATTGAAAAACTAACCAAAAGTAACTAAAAGCACCAAAAAGGGCTAAAACGTATCGGAATAGATTAAAAATATCAAAGTAAGTTGAAACTAACTCAAAGTAACCGAATTTAGGCGACTAACCAAAAACATTAAATTGGTTATAAAGTACGGAATCGGTTCAAATTACTAATATAAATTGAAACTAACTGTAAGTAACAAAAAGTTGATTGCGCGACTAATCAAAACTGGCCAAAGTAACCAAAAGCACTAAGGGATTAAACCTATCGGAACAGATTAAAAATATTAAAGCTAGTTGAAACTAACCCAAATTAACCTAATTTTGGCGACTGACATAATTTTACCAAAAGCATTTAAATTGGTTATAATGTATCGGAATCGCTTCAAATGAGTAAAATAAATTGGGAGCTAACTGAAGGTAACCGAAAGCTGATTGAATGACCAGCTAAAAGAAACTAAAAGCACCGAAACCGGCTAAAACGTATCGTAATAGATTAAAAAATATTGGAGTAAGATAAAATTAACCCAAATTAACCGAATTTTGGCGACTAACCTTAACTAACCAAAAACAGTAAAATTGGTAATAACGTATTGGAACTGGTTCAAATGACTATAATAAATTTAAACTAACTGAAATTAACCGAAAGTTGATTGAACAACAAAGCTAAACAAAAGTAACCAGAAAAGCGAAATCATAAATCAAAATAGATTAAAAATATTAAAGTAAGTTGAAACTCAGTTAAGTTAGCCGAATTTCGGCGACTAACTAAAATTAACCAAAAACGTTAAAATTAATTACACTCGTAACGTATTTGAACCGGTTCAAATTCTAAAATATATAAAAACCAACTAAAACTAACAGAAATCTGATTGAATGACAAACCAAAACTAATCAAAAGTAACCAAAAGCACTAAAACGTATCGGAATAGGTTACAAAAATGAAAGTAGGTTAAAACTAACCAAGACGAGCAGACCTTTGGCGACTAACCAAAAGTAACGAAAAACACTAAATTTGATTATAACGTATCGGAGTCGGTTCAAATGACTAAAATAAATGGGATCTAACTGAGACTAACCGAAAGTTAATTAAACGGCTAAACAAAACTAACTAAAAGTAAGCAAAAGCGAAAGAACGGGCTAATTCGGAACAGCTTAGAATTATCATCTACCGCAACGTCATGGCTAGTTATATATTAATAAATTTTCCTATCTACAAGTGAAGGGTAATTTTTTAGGTCTTCATATCGGCACCTTTTTTATAATTATGTTAAAAAATATTAAAATGTTAAGAAGGCATTTCTTTAATTTCAGTTAGTTTTAATTCATTTTAGTCACTTGAACCGACCCCGACACGTTACAATCAAATTTAATGTTTTCGGTTAGTTTTGGTTAGTCGCCAAAATTCGGTTAATTTAAGTTAATTTTAACTTACTTTAATATTTTTAATTTGCCCGATACGGTTTAGGCGTTTTTGGTGCTTTTGGTTAGTTGTTCACTCAACTTTCGGTTAGTTTCAATTAGTTCCAATTTATTTTAGTAATTTGAACCGGATCCAATACGTTATAACAAATTTTAATGTATTTGGTTAGTTTTGGTTAGCTGCAAAAGTTCGGATAATTTGAGTTAGTCTTACTTTAAGTTTTTTAATCTGTTCCAATACATTTAGTTCTTTTTGGTGCTTTTCATTACTTTTAGTTGGTTTGGGTTAGTAGTTCATCACGCATATGACATCTTGTGTGGCAAATGTAGCATGTACTTTTTCGCAATTTGATGCCCCATAACAGCAAAACAGAAACATTTTCAATGTTAAAAGTACTACGGCAGACGTAGCGCGATGAGAGAAATTCTCACAAATGCAGCCAATCATTTGAGAAATGCACCTGGTTAATTGGCTATGTTAAAGAGGACGCCAAATAAGTCAGCTAGAGTAGTGGAGGACAACTCCGTCCGCAAAGCCATCACCGAAAACTGACGATTTCGCAGAAAATGTGAGAGAAATACTCGTAGCGCGAGTAATGAAGTGTTTAGACTTTTAAGAAGCTATAAATTTACTCTACTAGCTTAATTTGTCCTTTTTATATTTAAATTCCCACAATATTTCTCAGGTACTTTGAACCATCTGCTTTATACATGTTTTAATAGATGAATCAAGTTACAAACTGTCAAATAAATTATTTTAATAGGTATTACCTTTATTTATAATGTTTTTGAATTTAGTACACGTTACTAATTTGTATAACTTTATTACATAGTTTTATTCATTTGAATCACGTATTAAAAATTACCTTAATAGCCCTTTGAAATATCGTGTATCAAATAATCACTGAGGAAATAATTTTGCATCAACTAATACTTTTTGAATCTCCCCGCACAGACTGCTCGCTGCTGCAGGTAGGGTAAAAACTAATTTTTTTACCGTGCTGCGGCTTTTGCGTTTGATCCAAAACCATCAAACGATTTTTGCTAAGTGAATCTAC
>MU188121.1:0-26398 GCA_016904865.1 Pissodes strobi | reverse complement strand
GTGTGCTGAATGGTCATGGAAACCGAAGATAAATAAATGACAGTCGTAAAGGTCAAGTTTAGATTTATTAGGGAGACGTTTGGTTTAGTTTTTTAATTCATATTGTGTAATTGAAATTAGGTGTGTAAACTTTAATTATGATATGTAACACAATTCATTTAATAGAATCTTTTAATAACCACTTGGTAAAATTTTGCTTACCTGCAATACATGCATTTTTCATGACTTTTCTCAAAAAATCCTCGGATTTCTGATAAAACATTAATTGTTTCAATTCTATTACTAAATATTCAGAAAATTCTACTCTAATAATTAAGCTTCATACTCACTTTCGCGAATTTCGCCTTTTTTGACATAAACTGTCATTTTCAGCTTTAAAATTATTCGCGGCGAAAAATTTTTTTTTTTACGAATTCTACCATAATTGTGAATTAACGTCAAATTTCTTGACTGCTTTGCTATATTTATTTGTTTATTCCTTTCAGGCATTGGGTTCAATAGTTAAATTGTAGATTAGATACTTTGACCATTGGATAATAATATTAATTATAATTTTTTTCGGTGGAGATATTATTATTTTATGTTCCGTTTGCGTCCTTTTGGTAATTATCCTAAAACTACGAAATACCCACCAGCTAAATGACACCAGAAAAGAAAATTTTCGGTTAGAAATATATTTTTAAAATGCGATTTTCGCAATTTCTGCAACTAAGAAATGAGATTAATTGAGCCCATTCTAGACTTAAATAGTAAATTAAGATACTAGTTTTAAAAGACCATATTTTATCGCACGAGCACGAAATTAGGAAAGGGGGGGGGGGGTTCTTAACGTGCGAGTACACTAAATGTCTTTTAAAACGTGTATTTTATGCTATTTTTTCGATTTTGCACATTTTTTAATGAAAAACATTAATTTATTCAAGTCGCTATCAAAAGTTGGACGTCCATCTTGTCACTTTTGACGTCTGTATTATTAGGAATCCCATTCAAAACGGTGTCGAAATTTTTGCTAGTGAGCCTTGGCATTGAACAATTTTGTTAATATCATAGTTTTCAGACAACAACTACTTTGCGTATCGAACAGACTTCTTTATGATACCAAAATGGAGAAAATATATTACTAACCTGCTTACATCTACCGGTACTTGGACCTAACCTATAAAACCTATTCTAAAGCATAAATTCGCAAAAAAGTTAAAACTATTTGAACTTTTTAGCAAATATTCGCCGACAAAATTTCGCGTCAATGAGTATGGACCAAAACTTACTTTCGCGCGAAAAATCAACAACTGTCAAAAAAAGACGAAATTTGCGGAAGTGAATATGAAGCTTTAAAGTGAGATTCGAATAGAATTTACTTTTTCGTTGGTTTATCTACATACTAAGAGTTTATCCCCTCTATGTTTTGAATGAAACTTTCCTTTAAAATAATCGAAAAATATCGATTACACCTTTTTAATTTAAACTGAAGGAAAAATTCGCCGGAAACATTAAAAAACTGAATTTTATCACATTTTTTAATTAAAATAAGTTGAGCACTGAGATTTTAAGAAAATGAAAAAGTTTAAACAAATTCAGAGAATTTGAATGAAAATCACTCGATATAAAATTTTATTCTAGCAGAAAGTATTAGATATTTAGTAAATTTTGTCCTCATTGACGTTATTTCGACCCACTGTGATGAAATCGATTATTCGCCATCTTGTTTGACTTGACGTCAACATCGCCCGCCTTGATAAAAAGTTACATCCGGCAACGTCGCGATATCTCCGAGTTAAAGGGACGAGGTCATTGAAACGGCTGACGAAAGATCAAAGGAAATTCGCCGGCTGTCTTCTCTTTACATTATATACTCTTTGCCCGAAGCCCGAACATAATATGTCAAAACTGACAGTCATTTGCAAATTTCAGAATAAGTATAGGGAAAAATGTGAATTTAATTTTAAAAAATGCGGCTGTAGAAAAAGTTCTGTGTGTTTTTCGAGCGCAAAGTAAGATTGCCTTTATCAAGCGGCAATCCGTTACTTTGCGCTCTAAATACACAAATAACTATTTTTAACTTAAAAAGAAAAGATTTTTTTGGCAATTTTTTACAGTATGCTTTTTTTTTCTAGCAATGTTTAAATACTGGATAAACAAAATATTCAAAAGCAGACAATTTGTGAATGTACAAGGGTCAGTATTGACTTACTGGGAAAAAGCAGACAATTTAAGCGATTACTGTTATTACCTACCAATTACTACCTACCTCGGTAAAATTAAGTATTAATATAATAATTCTACGGAATTCTACCTAATTTTGGTACATTATTGCCCATCCGATATCCGAGAACGCAGATAATTTTTTAAAGAGTTTTTAATTAGAAGCTGGCAACTTTGACGACATTGAGAATCGCTGCTGCTGTGCGTAAGCGTGGATCTTTATTCTTCGATATCTCTTCCCAGCGACAACAGAACGACGAATAATTAGTTAATAAATCATTCTAGAGAGAGAAAGCTGACATGCCTTCTATGTCTCTCCAAGGGAAATGAACGCAGATGGCGCACGAGACGGGCACTGTCGTTTGCCCGCCAAATTCAAATTAACAATATATTTTTTATGTATTAAAAATTTGCAGGTTTACTTGAGTAAACACTCGCATATAATTCAAGATGTCATTTATTTGGTTTTGATGTATATTCTTCTTACAGACAATACGAATCAATTTCACTCAAAGAAGTAACATTGTAAAACTGAGTGACCAAACATACTACTATGATAAATTTTATATAAACATAATATTTATTAACAGTATTAGACGTACAGGCTTTAAATTATTGATTAAGTGGATTAAAATCAAATTTATTTAAATTGCACTAATGTTACTTTCGATTATTATTTCTGAGTAATCTTTCTGAAATCAAAGCAAAAAGAATCAAAAGTGACATAAGTTCAACTGAATGATAAATGCAAAAAAACCTATAGGGGTTGCCTTCCATCGATCAACCAGACTCAATATGCTTGGAACAGATTATCATAATATAATAATAAACACTCAAATGACTAATACAAGTCAATAATTCTAGGTGGAAAACTATGAGAATCGCACAATAAATCGCAAAAGAACGTAAATAGCACAACCTAACATAGCGGCCATTACAAACATAACAAGCCGTCATGGACGTAGACTTGATTTTTTCTCAGGGGGGGACGAGTCGTAGACAAGGCCGCAGTAGTGGCAAGTTTTGGGGGGCCACGTCCAATTTTTACACAAAAGTCATGTGTCGGTTAAATTCCCAGGGGGGGCCACGGCCCCCCCTGGCCCTTCCCTGCCTACGCCCATGCAAGCCGTCATCGACGTTCGTCACCATCACCATTTTGGAGCAGTGTTGCCAAGTTCAAATTTTTTGATTAATCTTTTGTTTCTTAATCGCGCCAGACTAAAGAAAGAACCTCAAAATGTATATACACAAACTGTAGGTGCCTTGGCAATCACGGGAAAAGCGATGACTACCCTACCTACGATAATATAATAATAATAAATAATAATTTTGAGAGCATCTTAACAAATATTTACATACATGCAGATGAAAACATTCCATCAGCTTTGGATCCATTCAATTATGGATGTAGTTTGCATGACGTGGGAAAGTCCACCTTAAAGTGGTTCGAATGTCCCGACACCGCGGAAAACATAAACAAAATCCTGCTGCCAGTGATGCCATCTCAAAATGTGAATTTAGGCAATTCTACAACTATTTAAAAAAATTAAATAAAAAGTCCCCTAAATTAAAACTAATTTTAAAAGTAATGAAAAAAGTACTAGATACTTCTCAGTTATACGAATTTTTACAAGATTACACGAGCATGCGTGACTATTGTACTCGCGAAAAACGTCTGTCAACAAGCTTATGACGGATTTGGCAAACTTAATTTGTGTTCAAGTAATGGGCAGGCTGTAAAAAGTTGTTCCAAGGCAATTTTGTTTGCAAACTAAAGTTAATATTTCAACATGCATTACCGCGGTGCGATAAAAATTTAATGCATACTTCGATAGTTTACAGCTGTTAGTATGTCCCCCTATCAAAGCAGCCTGTAAAAAATGGGTCTCTTTTTTCCTGTCACGAGCTGCCGGGCTAATAGGGTCCCAGGATCGGTTCTTAGTTTCGCTTGACCAAACAAATAGTTAGTGTAGATAGAATTAGGTAGATTATAAGCTCATTTTTATCATCTCCTGATGATGCTAATAAGGTTAGTGAATCGCGGGTCTAGTGCAAAAATTCTGTTTTGTGTATAAAAATGTGTTATGATGCATTTTTCCAAAAGATCCACTCTCCGACTTTCATAAACAAAACATTTGCAGTTTGTGGTTTTCATATAATATATCTTATGCAAAATGATATTGCCTAAATGACAAGTAAATACTGTTACAAATAAATAGAAATAGAATGTATATTCTTTTACAAGCTTTTACATATAACATAATATTTTTTGTTTTCCTCATAACAGCATATTAACCGTATATGCATGCACGGAAATCAACATGTTTGGCAGTATTGTTAGCAAATGATGTGCACTGCGGAGGTATTTCCGTCGTTACATAGTATTTCCTTCGTTACACCGAAACGTAATTACTAAATATCGTACGTATCTGTTTATAAAATTCTGGAAACCTAGAGTAGATGCGAATCCTTTAATATTTTTTCTATACTGCGTTTTCGCGACCTTGGCCGCTTGCGACTACCCGTTCGAGGCCCTAGCGGCAGGGTTGAAAAAGTTTGTTGCACCAGCGACATAGTTTAACCGACCATAAAATGTTTTTCCTCATCGGTTTTAATTTGCATGAAACAATTCTAAATATGACTATGAAAATAGGTTGCTTATTTTAAAGTCTATTAAAGCATGTGGATAACGTATATGTCGAGATTTAAATGTTTCAAAAACATATCTGCATCTTTTACATGAATGACTACTGCGGCAATCACTTTTTCAAGTTATTTGTTCAAAATAAAATAAGTGAGATCATGTTTTTCAGCTTTTACATTGAAGGTTGTGAAAACGAAAGTCACTTTTAGCCATATAATGTTTTATTCACCAAAAAAAAAAATTAAAGATGGGATTTTATTAATTTTCATACGGCTTTTTCCTTTCTACACTACTTTTAAGGTCTTTGTTTGCATATTTTATTGTGTAAAATATTCAACCTTATAGGTAATTTAATTACATAAAATAAAGGGAAGACCGAACATGGATGTGTGAAGGGTATAGACTTAATTTTTTGAAAATAAGTTTTGGTAACGTTTATATCTGCAGATATTTTATCAAACTCACTTACAGATATTTTTTCTAGTTTAGAAAAAAAAATAGATGCTTCGAAATGTGTGAATAAGAATTACTTGTCTAAAGTTTCTATTACATTGGAAAATAAAAGCCAAAGGTGGCATTCATGTAAAATCCAGTATTTTAGAAGAGCTCTACAAAATTCTTGGTGTCGAAAATTTCACATTATCAGGAAACAATGATAAATTTTGTTTAATGGTAGATGTTATGATGGGACTGCGAAAGCTAAACTGGAAAAACCTAAAAACTTTTAAAGATTTAGCTACTGAATTATGTAGCCTTATTAGCAGAACACTAAAGGGAAGGTTTAATAGGGTAGACATTGTATTCGATAGTTATTTAGAACTATCACCGAAAACAGGAGAAAGCTAAGGAAGATATAATGATGAGTGTATTTGTGTTCATGAAATTACAGAAGATGTTCCTTTACCTATGCAAGAAAAAAAGTTTTGGGGCTATACTGAAAATAAAATTTTGCTTCAACCCTTTCTTCGCTCAGTCATTTTTAAAAATGGTTACCAATTCTGGCTTGAAGTTCAACTGATTTGCAGCACTACAAATACTGAATATTTCCAATCAACGTTATCATCTTCCGAGTTTATAAATATGTTGCAAAAAAAAAGAGATAGAAGAAGCTAACATGAGAATAATGGTTCACATAGCTCAGGCAGTGCGTGATAGACATGAAAAAATATGTATTTTGTTGTCAGATACTAATATTATAATCATGGCATTATATCATTTTAGAACATTTGAAGCTACCGGATTACTAATCCCTACATTGAATAAATCTAAACCTGTAGCATTGGTTTTAATATTTATTTTGCTTTAATTTTTTTTACAATTTTTTGGATAAGCGCAGGAGCAGGAGCTACAAAACGAGACATTCCATTACATGTTATGGCTGGTCGTTGTGGAACAGAAAATTGGTTGGTGCTTCCGGCACTTTACCACTTAACAGGTGCGGATTATACTAGCAAAGTTGGGACAAAACGTGCTGCTCTTCAAGCCGAGCCATAAAAATTTCTTCTATACGTTGCACAAGGTATACCTACCCATAAAAATTATATCCCCTATATGTACTTATTTTGATTGATATTTTTTAGGGTTATCCGAAACCCAAATAGAGAGTTATGTTCGACATGCAGAGAAGTTTTTGGTAAAAGTATACCGCAAGAATAATTCTTGCCAAACATTTAATGATCTGAGATATTGGATTTATCATCACCAAAAGACCGTCTCTCTAGAAAAGTTACTACCCACTACTTCAAATATTAGATTCAATATTTTACGAGCTTTCTATATTGTTTACAATCAAACTCATTGTTTGGAGAGAACACAAAGTCTTCTTGATCTCCTTGTTTTTGGATACAAAATCGAGAACGGTTGCCTCTTACCAAAGTCTGTAACGAACCTTTTTCCTCCAACTGAAGAGCATGAACCAGGCTGCAATAATTGTTCGAAATGTTCGCGGCAAAATAGTTGCGACTGTAGAGTTGCGAAGCTGGCGTGTTGTTCCTTTTGTAATTGTCAAGTGCACTAATCCCTACAAGAATAAATCTAAATCTGTTTAAATAACTGAAAAATATAATTATGTATTCACAATGTTTTACCTGCATTTTTTTTATCAAAAATTTGGACCACCCTGTAATGTGAAATTATCTTACTGATATATTGTCCACTTCATTTTACAACGACAGAACACTAAAAGCTATAGCTTAAGTAAAACAAACTTTTATGTGTCAAACCATTTTAATTCCCTAGTTTTAGCAGTAATAAGGTGACTACCCTGTATAAAAACTTAACTGACAATTTTTGGGTCTGGTAACCAAAAGATTCTTAATAAGTACACCTTGGACAACATAATTCCGCAAAAACATCGCGGGGACCTCTCAAAAACACAGAATCTTACCTAGCGTATGGACTATATCTGCAGGAAAGTTACTCGACATACTAATACTGTATTGTATTTATGAAAAATTTATTTTATGATTTTCTCTGAAATTAATATCTGTTTCTTCTGCTTCCTATTATCCGTATTTTGCTTGTCAGGTACGCATACCAATTTATTGCCGATTTTTACTCTGATTAAAAAGTCACAAAAATCAATAATAAAAAAAAATCGGACGCAAGATGGTATTTGTAGTATGACAATGTAGTAAATGTATAGCTTTAACATCGCATAATTAACCATTTATATAATCTTTTAGAAACTTTAGTAAAAATGGTTCTTACCGGTAAGCTGATGATAAGTTTCTTAATTCTTTGTCCAGTAATGGTTATACTTACCTAAAAAAAATAAAATAAATATAGTAAACATGCATCCACAGAAATATCAATTCTAGTACAGTGACAGCCATATATTATCTTAAGTGCATTCTTCATTTTCATGGAATATTGAAAGCTTATTCCGTCCAATACTATTTTTCGCTTCCGCGGCATTAAAACCGAATTGAAATAGACTTCAAATTTTAACATGTGCCACATGTCAGGTGTCATTTTCATATTATCATGAGCGACAAGTATATGCCGATGATTTCACGATATTGCACCAGATATATTTACTAATAACGACGACGCCGACGCGACAAACTGAAAGAAGAAAGTTTTATGCCATACTTACTTAATATAAATTTCAGGGGGGTGAGAATTTTACAAGTAATACAAATGGTTATTTTGCATTTATTGAAAAAGTATGGTTTTATATTATCATGAGACACACACAATATATATATAAATGTGATAGTTGACTATCTTCTAAGTAGCCAGTGGCGTGCCCATAGGCCCAGGCATCAGAAATTTTCAAACAAAAAAGTGAAGAAAGAAATGGAAAACAAAAGAAAAAATCGAAAATCGATATGCTTATTCTTGAATTTCAGATAACACTACAAATGCTTGCTAGAATCCTTTCCATTAGTTTGCCACCATGCAAAAGTTTGCAAGCAATAAATACTGACTTGTATTTGTTGCCCTTTCAAAAAGTGTCGGAAATACTTTACGAAACATTAGAGAAAATGCTGAAAATGAATTTGAGAAAATGTTTAGCCATGCAATACAAATATGCGAAAAATACTCCTAGAATGTTGAGATATCAGTTCCTCGAACTACCTGCAGACAAACGTATGCTAATTCTCCTAATATGGCTGGAATTCATTCCGGGGTTCAAAAGAATAAAATTCATGTTCAAATCATTCTTCGAATCTTTGCGGGTACATTCTTTGGCTACAGTAGCGTCTTATGTGACTTTTTTGGAACTATGAAAAGTGTTTATAATTTGTTTAGGACTTCAACCCATAGGTGGGATGTTATGATCGAGAACAGTCTGAGTTTCCATTAAAATACTTATTGAGACTCTCTGAAGTGCCTATTACGATGCGGTAAAGGCAGTAAAGAGTAACTATCCGGCGGTGGTAACCGCCATTCAGTTATTAACAGATCAAAAAGAAAATTTAGATACAAGACAATCCGCCCATAACTTAATGCCAGCAATTTGCGACTTTTCTTTATTGTGTTACTTATTCTTTTGAAGTATAATTTTAGAATATTCGACAAATGTGTTATAAAGATTAAAACCCTTAGAGCTTTTTTTACAGGAAGATAGAAATGAACATATTGAAAAGTCAGTTATATATGCCAAAGAAACGTGATTTCTTTTTTAGAAGGAAATCAAAGAAAAAAGTTATGTGCCTCACCTTTATAAGCAAACAACTGAAGTGAAACTTCTGAAATATATATTAGTAATTGAGTTTTTACTTTTTTTTTAAGCGTTTTTCTCATCTTTTGTCCCCGGTTTCGACAATTTTAATTTTTTTTTCGACGAAAACCGCGTTTTTGTATTTTTTTATTTATTTCGTTTTATAATACTTGTATTAAATTTTCGAACATTTTTTTACGTTTTTCTCAAATTTTTTCAAAATTTTTTGCCTTTTTGTCAAGCATTTTTTTCTTCCCATTTTTGCCATCTCCGACCTGGTAGCTGAACTCCTTTGCCTTTTTTTTTCCCGAAAACCGCGATTCTCTAATTTTTTTTGTATTATTTTTTCGTTTCATAATATGGTTTAATATTATCATAGAACATTTCACATTAATATTCTCAAGTAAATTTCATTTTCAATGTTCCACAATCCGGCGTTTGTAGGTGTGTACTTATATTAACTTTCCGAACAATTTTTTACGTACTTTTAAATTTTTTCCCATTTTTCGAAAACTTTAGGGTATCCGAAGTGGTGGGGGGTATAATTGTTTAGACTATTCAAAATTTATTGTTACATACGATTTTCGCGAGTTACCTATTTTTAAGTTAGAAATTATCTATTACATAATGTGTTTCAAATGTCACCTGCGAGCAGTCATTTTCGGAGTTAAAGCTCACAAAAGATTATTTACGCTCCACAATGGAACAAGATAGGTCGACCAACTTGGCTTTGCTGTCAAATGAGTACGAAGAAGCACAAAAAAATTATTTTGATAAGGTCATTGAACAATTTGCAATAATTAAATCTAGAAAAAATACTTTTTAAACATTATCTAATAATGTGGTACTTCTGTTGTTTAAAGGTTCGTTTTTTTTTGTATATCTGGTTACTAGTGTTAACTAAACTTAACACTAAAATATCCCTACTTTGTGTATTTTTGCCATTTCACAACAAGTCTGGCTATAACTTAGAGCCCACGTAACATATTGCCATTCAAGTGAACGCCAAATCCTTGTTTCTTAACGATTTTAACAACTTCTGGGTAAAAAATGGGCGTGGCACCGCCCAAAATTTTCCGGGTAATCCCCTACGGCGAGCTTTTCAATTGGGACCCCAATCTCTTTTCCCCCCCCGGGTTTTTACCCCCCCCCCCCCCCCCCCCCTCCAGACAAAATTTTTGGCACTCCACTGTAGGTAGCATACACAGTACGTAAATATAAACCCATCAAGATCCTCTTTTTTAGAATTGGATTCCGATATCACACCAACGAAGGTGGATTAGACCTTGAAATTCAACATTAAATCAATCGAATTTAATGCAGTTTTAAACTTGGAAAGCGCATTTTCGACGTCTCTGTAGAGCAAAGAAAGTAAGTCTATCCGGTGCGCCCGCAAGGAATAATTTTCCCGCTCCCTAATTTTAAGTGCTAAATTTGCATTTATTTAGTCACAAAATAAGCATAAAGTACAAAAAATAAAAAAAGCTTTTCAAGTAATTTAAAGCAAATAAAGGTAAAACATTTGTGAGTATAAAAATGTAATGCATATATGCATCTCATAGAAATCATTATTTCTTGTTAAAAGAAAAATAAAGATTCATGAAACTTAGCAAAATTTTGCTTTTCTCTTGTACACTTAACACTCATATCTCATAACAATGAACATTACACACAACAAAGAACAATTAAAAAACAACAACCAAATTACCCAGCTAGGACAAGGACAAAACTGTAGAACTATGTACTATAAATTGTCGAAAAAATATAGTAAGCACAAACAAAAATTTAAAAATTACACAAATCCAGCAGTTTTAAAAAATGAAACTTTTGTCGAAAATAAGAAAAGTATATAATATTCATAATGAAAAATAGCATTAAATCATTATCTGAACTAGCAATTAAATATCTTACAACGTTTTCCATTTAACCAATTTTTATAGTTTTCAGGATTCCAAATACATTCCTATCCTTTTCCGACATCCTGTATATGAAGAACCCAGGATGATGCTTAAATTTATCACTTTATAACATCAGAATATGCGTACTATTATAGGCTCCACCGGGCATACTGGCCAAAATCACATCCAAAATTCGGTCACTACCTCCCGGTCTATAGGCAAGAACGATTGGATAAATTTATAGATATTCGTGTAATTTGTTTAAAACCCAAATTAGAATTTTGTAATTATGAGTATAATTTTCCTTAAAAATTTGACTGCTTACATACGATCACTAATCCTCGTCAATCGGACTATTGGGTGTATCGGTCAACAGCAATATGTCCTGGAACGATCATGGTCCGTCATTTCGCAGCACAAAAAAAAACTGTCTACACCGCAGCAGCTGCTCTTGCTTTACAAAGCGTAAATAAGACCATGCTTAGAATATTGCTCACACATCTGGGATGCCGTACTTCAGCACACCCTTAAGCTGCTCGATTCCATTAAGAAGAGAACTGTGCATCTCGTCGGAGACCCGGAGTTTACCCGAGATCTGGATAGTCTGGAACACCGCAGATTTGTGGTCGATATCTCCCTCTTTTACAGATACTTTCGCGGCAGATGTTCCCAGGATTTGGCTTGCATCATCCCGCCCCCAGCAACGCTCCTCAGACAGTCACGATAGATGGCAAGAACACACTGGTTCATCGTGCAGCTGGAAACACCTAAAACATCGCTTTACAGGGACTCCTTCGTCTGGCGCACCACATCACTGTGAAACTCACTCCCAGGACATCTTTTTCCCCCTAATTACAAAATACAGCTATTCAAGAACCGTGTCAATCAACATCTCGCACACCCACCGCTCGTCGAATTCCATGCCCTTTAGTGCATGTGCACGAACTGGATAGAAATAATATAACGAAGAGTGAACTCGAGTAAGTGATAACTATGACCCATTCATGTAGAGGTCTAAAAAGTTTCCTCAACAGATTATGCAATGCTAACTAAATACCCTTCGACTGCATACAGTCGATCGTCGTAATAGTCACCTATATCCAGGGAACTAAATGGAAAACATCATCGAGATTATCGAATAAGTCTAATAGATCACACTGTTAATGCAAGGTATTATCAGTTTTACTGAAACTAGAATGCAACGGTCGCAACCGGCAAACGTAACAATTATTACCTATAGTGAAAAATCTCGTATAAGTTGCCATATTATAATGACATCGATAGGCGTAGATAGCTGCAGGTACACTAAGAATTATAAATGCTTGAGAATATCTATACTCTATTCTAATTAACTTTTTCAAAGAAAGCCATATGTTCTTAAATATTTTCATTACTTTGGCAAAATTTTCATCTAGAATCGACTTAAATATAAAGCCGATACAGATTTTTCTTTCATTAAAAATGTTTGCACTGAATCAGAATGAAAGAAAATTAAATTCTCTTGATATTACAGCAATAAACTAACGTTACGTGATTTAAAGCAACCTTTATTTCCTTTTAAAAATTAACTTTGTTTTACGATATTTTGATGGATGACAGGGGTTCTTAAAGTAAAAATAAACTTTTCTATGCCCTTTTAACCAACTACTTCACTCATAAAATTAGATTAAAATTTACTTCTAACTGTAGCTACTTCTTTGTTTATATTGCAGCATATTTGTAAATGATAATGCCTTTTTTTATAATATCACAGGTTATAATATCATAATATATACCCAACAGAAAACAGCATGTTGGTAAATATCTGTAACAAATAGGATAAAATATAGAGAAGTGGTCAATAAATAATATAGTTTCGTATTATTAATATCCATAGGACCCTACTTGAATAACTTAACATCCCATACCACACGGGAGCAAATTACTATAATAATCATGTTAACTACCAATTATAAAATGATTTTGAATTTTATTTTATGGTTGCAAATCAGTTACAAAATCTATTTTTAATGCATAGTACGACATAACTATTAATTGAACTATCAAAAAATAATGTTGCTTGGTCATTTAACCTTCCTTCCTTAACATGCGGTCTATGAGACCGACAATAAATAATATATCTGGTTAATTTCGGAACGCAGTCATCAAAAAATTCGGGCGGCAGAGTAGCTTCCTAACTTGATATTTGGCCTCAGTGCATAGCGGGCGGTCTTCAAAAGCGGAAGTGGTTTACGCGTAATTGGGGTATTCGGTGTGTGAGACCGGCGTTAAGGAAATTGTAGAAAAATATTCGGTCCATGAAACCGGCGTTAAGGGATTCGTTGCTACCTTAAGGCATAGCCTAAAGAAAACTATAGCTGCGACACTCGGCTCGTTTAGTGGCGTACGGAATCAAATTTTCTCCGTGAAGCTCAGTGAAGTGAGGACACCACGCAGTTGGAACTCGATGCCAGTCATACGCGCTTACCTGGGCCGGAATGCAATAAATTTTCATAGGAATTAAAATAGAAAAAGGTTCGTTGTTTGGGTAAATAGACGTTATGCGTATATATTGTTTTGTTTGTATGTTATATAAATAAGTTAATGTTTATATGTTAAAATGGGATAAGAACGGCAGAATTAAGTAGCTAGTTAGTTTGTTTATTTAAACTTAAATTTGATCATAGGATACCGGAATCGGTTCAAATGACTAAAATAAATTGGAACTAACTGAAACCAACCGAAAGTTAATTGAACGACTAACCAAAGCTAGCCAAAAGTAACCATAAGCTCCAAAACAGGCTAAAACGTACCTATCGTAATAGGTTACAAAAATTAAAGTAAGTTAAAACTAACCAAAACGAAACGAATTTAAGCGACTAACCAAAAATATTAAATTTGCTTATAACGTATAGGAACCGATTCAAATGACTAAAATAAATTGAAAGCAACTGAAAGTAACCGAAAGTTGATTGAATGACAAACCAAAAGTAACTAATAGCACAAAAACGGACTAAAACGTATCGGAAAAGATTAAAAATGTTAAAGTAAATTAAAACTAACCCAAACTAACCGAATATTAGCAAGTAACCAAAGACATTAAAATTGGTTATAACGTATCGGAACCGGTTCCAATGACTAAAATAAATTAAAACTAACCGAAATTAACCGAAAGTTGATTGAACGAAAGTAAGTTAAAACTAACCCAAATTAGCCGAATTTTGGCGACTAACCGAAAGTAATCAAAAACTTTAAAATTCGTTATAACGTATCGGAACCGGTTCATATGATTTAAATAAATTAAAACTAACTGAAATTAACCGAAAGTCAATTGAACGACTAACCAAAAGTAACCAAAGCACCAAAAGGGCTAAAACATATCGTAACAGATTAAAATTATTAAAGTAAGTTGAAACTAACCCAAATTAACCGAATTTTGGCGACTAACCTAAATTAATTAAAAACATTTAAATTGGTTATAATGTATCCGAACCGATTCAAATTACCAAACTAAATTAAAACTAACTGAAACTAACCGAAATTCGATTGAACGACTAACCAAAACTAACCAATAGCATTAAAAAGGGCTAAAACGTATCATAACAGATTAAAAATATTAAAATAAGTTGAAACTAACCAAAATTAAGCGAATTTTGACGACTAACTTGAATTAATTCAATAACTAAAATAAATTGAAAGTAACCAAAATTTGATTGAAAGACTAACCAAAACAAACCAAAAGTAACTAAAAGTACCAAAACGGGCTAAAACGTATCGGAATAGCTTAAACATAATATTCAGTAAGTTAAAACTAACCCAGATCAATTCAATTTTGGCGACTATCCTAAAAACTAAAATTGGTAATAACGTATCGGAACCAAAAGTAATCGATAGTTGATTGAACGACCCAGTTTTGGCGGCTAACCAAAACTAACCAAAAATATTAAAATTGGTTATAATGTATCGGAACCGGGTTCAAATGACTAAAATAAATTAAAACTAAACGAAAGCTGATTGAACTAACCCAAACTAACTAAAAGCACCAAAACGGACTAAAACATATCATAATAGGTTACAAAATTTAAAGTGCCCAAAAATAATCGAAAATTAATAATATGGAAACATTCATAAAATATATACGAAGGGTACAGGGGAAAACGATCTAAGCGCCATTTCCATAGGAAACTTTTATTATTGATTTCACAGAAAATTTTATTCTTGATAAAAGTTGGTGCTTGGAAAAAAACTAATTTTGACAATGTTAAATTAAGACTAAGTATTACAGGGTACTTAAAAATACAATAATGTTGGTTAAAAAAAACAAAAACTTAGGAATATCTGAAAAGCTTCTACAGGAAAAATAAAGCTCCTATTAAGGTAAAAATAAAAGTCAAATACCATTTTTTCCAAAAGGGCATCGTTGCTGAAAAAAATAAGGACAAAATTAAGAAAAAGCGGTTTTTTTCAGTAATTGAAATGGATTTTCTCCGCAACGGTGCGGTGCACTTTCGGAAAAAATGGTATTTGACTTTTATTTTTATCTTAATACGAGCTTTATTTCTCTGTAGAAGGTTTTCCCATATTCCAAAGTTTTTGATTTTTTAACCATCTTTATTGTATTTATTGAGTACCCTGTATAACTTATCTTTAATTTAGCATTGTCAAAATTATTTTTTTTCAAACACCAACTTTTATCAAGAATAAAATTTTCTGTGAAGTCAATAATAAAAAAAACTTTTCTATGGAAATGGCGCTTAGATCATTTTTCCCCTGTACCCTTCATATGTATACACATTTTATAGAAATAACATGTTTTTAATTTTTTTATTAGTCTTACAACCATTTCATCATTTAGCCATGTTGATTTTAGTTTGACAATATAATTGGATTATATTTCAATATAAAAGGTCTCAAAAGAGCGGGACATATTTTCCGAATTTCAAATTCTTCTAAAAATTCTAGATAAATTTCATGTAGCATGTCGAATAGCCTCCTTTCCATTTAACGAATTTGATCTGTTTAACTTAGCGCGAAACGATTTGCATCTTCTTATCTTAGTTATTTAGTAATTATCTAGATATACGAAATTTTCGGTTTGGTGGGGAGTATTTTCCAGGTTGTGGTTATGTGGAAGATAAGAAAGTGCAAAACATTTCTTTTGACAATAAACAGTTCGTATTCTACCATAAAGGCGTAAATCTCAAAAACATTGTTTTTGCTGGTTGTTTTTCGTAAAAGTCGATCGTTATTCACATATATCCATTATTTCAGATTTGATCAGCACCTTGATATCATTTTGATTCGCTGTACCTTTTTTGGTTTTAAAGATACCAAGGTAAACAAAAAAGCAAAATGTAGGGTTGGTAGCCAAGTTTTTTCTAGATTACATATAAAACAAACACCAATAATTTTCTGACATAAAAGCCTACTTTATATATTTTTTAAATAGAACACCCTGTATATTACTACATTTTTGGACTCTCTAGTGAAATCAAAACACATACCTATACCTATCTTTAGCTGTTTACGAAATATTGACAGTTGAAAGTCGGGCATTTTGACGGGCTCTAAACCGCACGAGATCAAAGAAAACGGTTTGCACATCTCTATCTTAGGTTTTCATAAGCTATCTAATGACAGTGGCTTTCAATTTAACCGGAGGTTTAAAAGTTCCGGTCAATTTTATTCGCGGGTTAAATTCAAAGTTATTGTCATTTGATAGCTCATGAAAACCTAAGACAGGAATATGCAAACCGTTTTCTTTGCTCTAATGCGGTTTAGATTTTAAAGCCTATCAAAATGTCAAAATGCACGACTTTCAACTGTCAATATTTCGTAAAAACCTAAAGAAAGATAGGTATAAGATATTATACACGAAATGTGTTTAGACTTCTCTAGAGATTCCAAAAAGGTAGTAATATACAGGGTGTTCCATTTAAAAAATATAGAGTAGGCTGATATGTCAGAAAATCGTTAGTGTTTTATTTTATATGTAACGTAGAAAAAAAATTTGGCTACCAACCCTACATTTTGCTTTTTTGTTTAACTTGATATCTTTAAAAACAAAAAAGTTACAGCGAATCAAAATGTTATCAAGATAAATTGAACGCACGGTACAGGTTGCTCCGATTAGCGTAATTGTGCACTTCATGCATAAACTAGTTCGTGAACTATAGCCAGATCAAAAATTTACTTTCATTTCACCATCTTGACAATATTTTTATCTAGCGAATAAAATGAAAAAGCTGTTACGAAAAAATATGCAAAATCGTACATAATACGTTTATAAAATTGTGCAGGTTGCTAAGAATCTATATAAAACAAAATTATGTACTTATATAAGATCTTTTTTAAGCTTAGAAGAGAACAACTAGATAAATCAAAATTTTCAAAATTATTATTGCAGATCTTCACAAGTTCGTCTAAAACCGTGCAAAATAAAATCTCATATAATAGTTATTTTTGTTACAAGTACCTAATATGGAGTTTTTCAGGACGAATCATTGCTGTTTCCGGACGAGGCGTTAGCCGAGTCCGGAATAGCAGACGAGTCCTGAAAAACTTCTTTTAGGTACAGGGTGATCCCCTATAATGTCGCCCCCCTATAACTTTTTTATTTTAAGTGTCCCAAAAAAAATAAAAGTTTGGTTATGTAGGTACTGAAAAATACTTTTTTTCTGCGTATAAAAAATATTGGAAAAATGATCAGTATACAGGGAAAACCAAAAAGTTAATTTTTTTTCAATGGAACACCCTATATATAAATTTATTTTTCGATTCCTTGTAAAATTCTAAGCATATTTTATGTATGATGTTATACCTCTAAAGTTAGTAGTTTCACAGCTATAAACAGTTGAAAATCGGTACTTTGGCTACTTTTCACCTTGGTAGCAAGAAGATGATCAGAGATGGAGTAAAATAAATTTCACATTCCTATCTTAACTTTTCAAGAGATATCTGACGGTACTAACTGGCAGGCGGTACCATGGGTACCAAATCTGGTACCTCGGTAGGTACCATAAGTTAGCACCATCAGTTAGCTCTTGCAAAGTTAAGATAGGAATGTGAAATTCATTTTACTCCATCTCTAATGATCTCCTTGCTACCAAGGTGAAAAGTAGCCAAAGTACCGATTTTCAACTGTTTATAGCTGTGAAACTACTAACTCTAGAGGTATAACATCATACATAAAATATGCTTAGAATTTTACGAGGAATCGAAAAATAAATTCATATATAGGTTGTTCCATTGAAAAAAAAATAACTTTTTGTTTTTCCCTGTATACTGATCATTTTTCCAATATTTTTTATACGCAGAAAAAAAGTATTTTTCAGTACCTACATAACCATACTTTTCATTTTTTTGAGACACTTAAAATAAAAAAGTTAAAGTGGGGCGACATTATAGGGGATCACCCTGTACGTGTGACAAACACTATTTTTTGTCATACGCTCCCAAAATTTAATTTTTATTTATATAAGCTTTTTGCAATCCTTCAGAACGCCTAAATTTGCAAATCTACCATAATTTTTGAAATCATAATGTACGACAAAGTTAGCTTAGAATTTGATATAGTAGCAACTATTTGACAATTTTGTCATGTCATTCGACATTTGACATTTAGACATATTCAGGAATTTTGGAATAGTCCGTAAAGGTTGCCATGACGACTTTTAGGGACTAGGCCTAAAAAGAAGCATTTTACGGACTAAAATGAGTCCGTAAAATAGCTATTTTTGGGAGCGTATGACAAAAAAAAACTTTTGTTGTGTATAGATCTTGTTGATATTTAAAGATTAACTTGGAGCTTATATTCTATTATAGTTATATTCAGCATTCAAGAATGCTGTACTTACTACAAGTAATCTACATTCGCCATTCTTAATTTCACTTCAAAAGACATTTTTAACTATTTCTTTCAGGTGTAATGTTTAAATAAATATCCGGCTCTATTTATGCAGCTTTTTGGATCAAAAAAATGGTTATTCTCTACTCGAAATAAACAGTATTTTATAAATCATATATTTTGTGATGAAAGTTTAAATAAAATCATAGGGGAGAGTAACAATTTTAGTATATAACGTCCCAAAAAATTTTAGTACGGCTCACTTAACTAATGATTGCCGGGGGGTTGACGTCAAGTTAGATTTATTTATTTCCTCCCCACTACATAGTGATAAAGTTGGTACTCACTTGTCAAAGGTGCCGCGCTTAAGTGTCGCAGCTATAGTTTTCTTTAGGCTATGCTTAAGGTAATATAATATATCATAGCCATTATTATTCTCGGTTGCTAATATTATTTTATATCTATTTAGACAACCAAAATGAGTTACGAAAAAGAGCAGGCGGAGTTGCAAAGACTCTTGGATGAGCTTGAAGGAGACAGTTCCCCATATATCGATGATGCAATGACTGATAGCAGTTTGGAAGAAGACAATGTCGAGACACAAGATGAGAATACAGACAGCGAGCAAGAAACTGAAGCCGTGAAAATACCTCTACGCGTACCATCCTTTGTTGCCAAAAATGGTGTTACATGGGAGAAACATCCAGGTAATAAAAAAGTAAGAACGCATGCAGAAAATATTATCAAGCATTTACTTGGAGTAAAACCTCCTGCTCTCCATTTATATAATCCATCGCAATTATGGGGGTGCTTTTTCTCCGATGAAGTATTGCAAGATATTGTTGAAATTACCAATATTTATATAGGAATGAAAAAGTATAGTTCTGAAAATAGAACTGCAAGACCAACAGATCTTCTGGAGATAAAAGCATTTATAGGTCTTTTGAATATAGTTGGGTGTAAAAAAAATAATGCCTTAAATGCAGCAGAACTTTTTAGAACGAATGGCACTTCCTTAGAGATATATCGCTTAACGATGTGATATATCACCTTCGATTCGACGATAAAAGAAGCAGAGAAGAACGCCAAAAAATTGACAAATTGGCAGCAATTAGGAGTTTGTTTACAAAAGTTAACGACAATTGGCCAAAATATTTTTCCTTATAGGAATTTGCCACAGTGGATGAGATGTTGCCAGGTTTCAGAAGAAAATGTTCATTCAGGGTTTACATGCCTAGCAAGCCCAATCGATATGGGATCAAGATATATGCGCTGGTAGACGCCAAGATGTTTTACTGTGCAAATCTTGAAGTATACATAGGAGAACAACATCCAGGACCGTATAAACTAGATACCGCAAATATATCTTTATTACCACGGATCTGCCTACCAATTTCGGGTACTAATAGAAATATCACAATGGACAATTTTTTTACTACTCTACAGTTATCTGAACTTCTACGAAATGAGCACAGACTGACCATTATTGGAACGATACGTAAAAATAGACCGGAAATCCCCACACAATTCAATATAAAGCGACCAGAAAAATCCACAATGTTTGCATTTAGAAAAAAAACTATTCTTGTATCGTATATCCCTAAACCACGTAACAACGTCATCCTTTCTTCCACAATGCATTATGATGACGAAATAAATGAAATAACAGGTAAACCATCTGTTATTATGGATTATAATGCCACAAAATCTGGCGTCGATATTTTGGATAAAATGTGTGAAGCCTACAATTGTGCTCGAGGCACTTGTAGGTGGCCTATGGTAATATTTTATACCCTCCTAAATATTGCCGGTATCAACAGTTACATAATACATAAAAACAATACGAATGCACCTAAAATGCCACCAAGACGACTTTTTCTCGAACAATTGGGGATGGAGCTTGTAGATGAACATATTCGAAGGCGTGCCGTACAGGAAAATATTCCAAGGACGACACGGACAAGACTCATGGAAATCTGCTCGATAGACATTCCACATAACGCCCCTGTGGCCACTCATGGACGCTGTTATTGGTGTGGTTAAAAAAAAATAGAAAAACTAAGTATTCATGTAAAAAATGTCTTAGATTTATGTGTTTGGAACACTTACAGGGGATTTGTCCAGATTGTTCTCAAAACCCTCACGGAATCTCGACTGATTTCTTACTCATATTTACGTTTAGTTTAAAATTCTTTGTTTTTTTTTTAGTTTAAAATACCTTGTTTTCGTTTTTTATGATTGATTTCTTAGTTTTAAGATGAGAATTTATGCTTCTGTTATTTTCTTTTATACCTATTTGTGTTCATTTGTGCGAAAAAAAAATAAATAGTGTGTTTTTTCCTTTTTATGGCTTATTTTGAAAGTTAAAAAGTCTTAAAGAGCTTTTTCTGCATTTGATGCATAGTTGGTTCCACAGACCGACGTTAAGGTAACTGTATTTTTTTTTTCACGTTAAGGAAGGAAGGTTAAATGACACATTTTTTAATAATTCACAAATTAAGGCTGTATCGAAGGCTCTGTTACAGACGATTTCAATACATTTAAAAGGCAGCCAAATGACTTGAACTCATTATACAGATAGTTAAAGACAAAATAAATAATTTGAAATGATTAAAAAAAATTATTGATTAAATACTTAATTGAAATTTTTAATTTTTGAATAAGCAATTATATAAAATATGTTTGTTGTTGGTTGGGTTTTAACCCAAAGCTCTTTACTATTACATAATTCTTATTACTGGGAGGTAAGAGGGACGATAACATAATAAAAAGCATAAAATAAAGCATAAATATACATAATTTATTAATAACTTCTGAATCTTTTGTCACGACTTCATTTTTTCGACACAACGTTTTCGGGTTTACACGTACGTAAAAATAACAAATAATTTCATTTGTGTGTACACAAATATGTCAGGGGTTTGTTAACAGCCACATCAAGATCCTCACCAACACCGCCAGATAAAGTGAAGTAAACTCTCTTTTTAACAGTTCCAATATTCCAAATTATAAATTAGTACAAAATCCTGAAAATATACAGTCCTCAGAGATTAAAATTAAACCGAAAATGTAAAAAATACTTTAGCACTACACAAAGCTGCCATACAAAATACGTGTAAAACACAAACGAAAACTAATGAAACTTGACGATTAATGGAGGAGCCAATCAAAACGCTGACCATGCATTGTCGCCACTGTCCCTATAAAGGCACTGTGTTATCTTATAAAGCATTTAAAGAATAAAACCGCACCTCAACAAAATATTGATCATTTACTGCAAAGGTATTGATGAAACTATTTTTATTTATCTGAGAATTATTTAATATTCTGTTTTTATAGTTAGTTATATTATATTGCAGGCAGACGTTATTTGAACGAAACTACAAACAGCCATAGGTTTAAAAGAAAATATTTTAACAATGAAATATATTTCATGAAGAAGTTGAAGAAGCTGAAAATAATGATACAAGTACAGGGATAGTCAGAGTCAGGGGTGTCAAACAATATGTAGAATTGCATGTATATCGTTTGGAACCCAATACGGATAAAAAAGGATTGGTTGAATTTCTTAAACCTAATTTTTCAGAGGCAACATGTGTGGAATTAACATCGAGGCATCCAGAAGAGTATTCTAGCTTTAGGATCCGCATACTTAAGGGATAATCTCAGTAAGGCCATAGATCCAATCAATCTGGCTGGCAGGAGCCTGTGTGAGGCGTTTTTCTGCACCTGCGCAGACAGGTGAAGCCACCGGAATAATAAAAGATTTCAACCCTCAGTTACTCCTACTAAATTGTCAATCTTTAAATAAATCAACATGTGATCAAATTGGTTGTGATATAGATGATTTTGAAGATTTATTGTTTTTATGCTTTACTGAAACGTGGGGAAGAAATGATTCTTTAAGGCTTTAAATTTTGAAGGATACGCACTTGGTGCTCAATACTGCAGACAATTGTCGAGAGGAGTAGCCGTTTGGATAGGATCATCTTTAAACTTTAAAGAAATAAACCTAGATGCCTTTTGTGAGGAAAAAGTTTTTGATGTGTGCGGGTTGTCAATGGTGCTAAAGAATGACTCTTACTTTAATTTGACCTGTTACAGATCGCCTTCTAGCGATATACATTCATTCTTAATAAAGCTGCGTAGTGTATTGCAGTGGGTGTATAAATAAGATTGACCGTAGATTGATATTTTGTGGTGATTTTAATTGCGGTTCGTTCAAAAATGATCAGTGTTTTAAAGAATTATGTAATATATCCCATGAGTTTGGGTTCTATGATATGGTTGATAGCCCCGCCCGGATTACTAATATGTCCGTGTCGTGTATTGATCATGTATTTATTAATGACCTGAGACAGGAAAAGGTTTGTATTATTGATAATATAGTTAGTGACCATAAATCAATATATGTTCAGTTAAACCATGACATAAGACAAGAAGAGTGCACATCGTCCTCTAATAGAAATCACTGATAATCACTCTCTAAATAGTTTTCTAATTGCATTACAGCAAGAAAATTGGTCTGATTTATATGGTATAATGAATATTGATGAAGCATTTTCATATTTTTTTAATGCATTAAAGTATTATTTTCATGTTTATTTTCCAAATAAAAAAAAGTACAAACAGTGTAAGAGGGAAAAGTGGGTTACTGTGAACGTTAAAACGTCTAGTGCTAATTTAAAAAATCTTTTTGCATTTACCAAAGATAATATTGCGCTAAAGCCTGTATATAACGATGCAAAGAAAAAACATAAAAAGTTAGTAAAAGATTCCAAATATTCATATTTTCAAAGTAAAATTTCACATGCAATAAATCGAACAAAATGCGCTTGGACTTTACTAAATAATTTATCAAGCAAAAGTAATAATGAAAAAAACATTAGTATTAGGATGGATGATTCAGAAACTCTAATACACTGCCCAAATATAGTGGCAAATACATTTAATTCTTTTTTTAGAGATGCAGTGATAAAAACAGCCAGAAAGATTCCTCAGTTAGAAAATGGCTATTTTTTAAATTTAAAAGATATTTTAAATAAATACGCTGATAAATCATTTTTACTGTTTCCTTTGTTGAACATGAATTCTATGTTTTAATAATGAATAAACTAAACAATAAAAGGCCATCTGGACCAGACCAAATACCGAGTTTTTTAATTAAATATGTCCTAGCTGAAATAACTGATCCACTAGTATTTCTAATTAATTTGTCATTTTGCTCAGGAACTTTTCCAAGCATGCTAAAAAGTGGTAAAATTATACCTATACATAAAAAGTCCGATGTGCACTCGTTAGAAAATTATATGCCTACTACGATGTGTTTAGTGTTTTCCCAGATTTTTGAATATTGTTTCTTGGACAGATTACTGATGTTCTTGAATAAAAATAATATTATTCATGAAAGACAGAATGGGTTCCAAAATTACAAGTCAACTAATACTGCAATATATAGTTTGTAGGATGAACTGGTACACTTTGCCGAGACGGGCGACAGTCCTGTTGGGGTATTTTGTGACCTCAGCAGGGCTTTAGATTGGGTAGATCATTTGATACTTTTAAAAAAAATTTGCTGCATATGGCTTCAAAGATCAGCCATATAACTGGGGATAAAATCTTTTCTTAATGAAAGGCAGCATTTTGTATCAATTAACTATACTTCTGGAGGCACCAAAATGCAAGCTTGTTTTGAGCTTCTTATTAGATTTATAGGGGTGCCACAGGGATCTGTTTTGGGCCCTGTGCTGTTCTTGCTTTATGTTAATGAACTACCGGATGTTATTTCGGATGTTTATGTAACGTTTTTTGCAGATGATACTTCGGTTATACTGTCCAATAAATCTGAAGTCATTCTTAACCAGCAAATACATTCAGCATTGCTGGATATGCATAACTGGTTTTCTTGTAGTTCATTAGTTTTTAATACCTCTAAAACACAGACTAGGCAAAGACATTGTGTTAGTGTTAAAGTTAGTATAAATAATGAACAAATAAATAGTGTTAGTTCGGTTAAATTTTTAGGATTATGTTGATCAATGTTTTGAGTCGAAAGACCATTCGGAGCATGTTATATCCAAATTAAATTCTGCTTCAGTATGTTAAATCTTAGGGATATTTCAACGCATAAACAATTATATATGTTATAATACGCTCAAGTTGAGTCTATTTTAAGGTATAGAGTGTGCTTTTGAGGCAACTCAACTTTGTCTAAGGATGTGTTTCTAAAACAAAAAAGGATAATAAGGTGCATACATAGCAGGGGTGAGACATCGAATTTCCTGTAGGGAATATTTTAAAAATTTTAATATATTGACACTGACAGGTCATTATATATTTGAATGTTGTCTTATATCTTTAAAAAGAAAGACAAATTTGTGAGGATTGAACACATCCACCCACTTAATACTAGAAATACAAGTAACTTCTATATACCGCCCTATAAATCTCAAGTAATGTATAAATCTCCCAACGTAATCGGCCTAAAGCTATATAACCTACTGCCAGATGATTTGAAAAAATGTAAATCTGTTGATAGCTTTAAGACTCGACTTAAAATATTTCTGGTCTCTAAATGTATATATTCATTAGAAAAGGAGGTTTTTCATCTTTTTGGACCGTTTTATTAAATTATTGTTACTATATTCATTGAAAGAATACATGTCCTAAGTTTTATCTAATTGTTATGGTGTTTTAAAGTTTTACATAGTTTTTCTTTTAATATGTATTTTTCACTGTTAACTCAACATTTTAAATTCTACTTGTCTATGAAACTAGTATAGGTACATTTGTTATTTATTAGTTTTAAGTTTTCTTACCCTTGACTATTCCAATACAATTTTGTAATTGTCATACTGGAACATAAATAAATAAATAAATAAATAATGGAATAATTTTAATAGAGTTTTTTTATTAGCAAATACACCTTTTTTACTTATGTGCTAACAATAATCAAATAAAATTAGATGGAAAATTTAATATTTAATATTAGAGAAGATGGGATAAATGAAAGTCTACTAAGAAAAATTCGCTATAATTCTAGAACTGGTTAATATAAATATAGGGTATTTTTGACAATAGCCCGAATAAAGCCACATCAGATGCATAAGTGCCTATCTATCTAACGCGTGTATAACGAGTTTATGCTAATCTCCGCCCCCTTCGGATGGCCAGCCATCCGAGGATATAGTCAAGGACTGCAGTTGATATTTTTGACTCGTGATACTCGAGCGGCGATATCTATAATGCGAGAGATTATATTATTATTTAAACGTTCCAACATATTATTTTTTAGCACTTTTTTTATTTTGTGGTTTTGGAAATGGCTGGTTGTAAATGCTTTTAATTACATCGTTAATCTAGAAGTGGGCACAAAATAGTTATTTTTGTTACAAGTATCTAAAATGGAGTTTTTCAGGACGAATAGCCTAGTCCGGAATAGCAGATTAGTCCTGGAAAACTTCATTTAGGTACGTGTGACAAACACTATTTTTTGTCATACGCTCCCAAAATTTTGTTATACGCTTTTTACAATTCTTCAGAAGCTTAAATTTGCAAATATACCGTAATTTTTGAAGTCCTAATGTTCGAAAAAGTTAGCTTAGAAATTGATATTGTCAAATATAATAATTCATAAAGCTATTAACTAATTATCACCCTGT
>MU188120.1:78885-114457 GCA_016904865.1 Pissodes strobi | reverse complement strand
TGTAATGAGGGACGGCGAAGATGCTCGGATAATTCCGATCGATCTTCCTTACAGGTAAGTCGATTGATCTTTTAATTATTTACGAAAGTCAAAAATGATTTTGACATCAATCAGAAATCAAACTTTCTTAAATTTGCGGTAAGATATGGATTGTTACGCATTAGAAATTGGCAATTTTCGAAATTTCCATACATTATTAGTTAATTAATTAAGCAAAAACTGGGCGCCTTACGTTAAAAGGCAATATACATAATTTGAATAGTTACGGTCGGGGAAGGCAAGTAGTGTGCGAAGGTAAAATATTGCGTATACCAAAATAGTAAGATTCCCAAAAAATAGACATTACGGTAATTGAAGATAATACACGAATGGATACAATTCTCAAGATTGAGATGGCCCTCTTTGAAAAAGTTATGGAGTATGCTCTCTAAGAGACAGTTAACATTTTTGCAGAATTTAAATATCAATGGTGGTTTTATATTATATTTTAAGCGATTAAGATTTGAAAACTTTTAATTAAAATAATTGACTTAATGTAATCTTTTCATATTCTATATGTTTTCTATTTCGAATATTTTTATTAATGTTTAAAAGGGAGATGTACGTCATTAAATTATTTAGCCACTTTGCCTCAGTTTGAAATAACATTAACATACAAAGGCAAAAATCCACATATTTCCTTGCAAAATTTGCCCGAGATGGGTCAGCAGTATTATTGAGGGCGACCTATTTTGCATGAAAGGTCTGTACAGAACAAGTTAGATCCTTTTATGCTCTAGAGGCATTCAAATTTCAGATGAGAACGGGTCGAGTGACATTTATTAAAACTGCTTTTTAAATAGGTGTGTTATGTACCTTTGTAATATTTTGCATTCGGGGCAACGGCAAATTATACTACAATCTTAAAATATTTATAACCCAGCAGGAGTCTGACTTTTCAGTTTCGAAAAATTAATGTAATATCTATGGTCAATGTTCTCTCCAAATGAATGATATATCTTTCTCATATCGTTGCATTCAATTAATAACAATGCAGTAAACGCTACAATTAATAACCCTTAATTTTTACGGGACGTTTTATTGATAGGTAGATATGATCAAACTGAAATTATTGTCATAGAAACTATTAGTAGAGCAAGAGGAGAGTCTACATAAAATGATAAATAAAAAAGCATTTAGCTTGACGTAAGTAGTCACTGATGGTATTAGAATAAAGTCGATATCAAATCTAGGTGGTTTTTCCCGAATCACTCAAAATAATAAATTAATTAACTAAATAGTTATAACTCCGAATGAAGCTGAAATATTCGCGAGCAAATGCCTTAAAGCTCCTTATTTCTCTGTTTCTTTATTCCAGCCCCAAGAAACAAATATATTCAAAATTAATTGGATCAAATAATAGGCAGCAGTATTAACAAGTTTTGAGAAATCGTATAGCATTTTTAGAACTATTATACTTACTTAAGTTAATTGGCACCTATTGACAAATTTTGGATTTATAAATTTGCACATTTCTATTGTAATTTAATTGTGTGGTATAAAACTAGGTTTAGACCAAAGACATTTAACCTGAAGAGACGGGACAAATGGTTCTTTGTTTTCCCCCAACATTGAGGCACATTCTATGGTCGATAGATGTAGCGTTGCCAAATTTTAAGTTTACGAGTTACTCTACATACTTTTTTCATATTAAATTATAACACTAAATACTTATTTTCCCCATTTTTGATTCATCAAAAACCGGTTCTGAAGTTCTTACATGTCAATCTGACAATGCCGCTTCCCTTGGTTCCGCCTTGTTTTACCCCCAAAATATTTATAGTATGCACGTAGTAAAGGAACTGCACCAATAGATTGAGAGCATTGGAGGTCGACGACCGACGGCTCTTCCCCATTCGAAGTAAATATACTAACTTGGTAACGTTTCAAAACCAGTGAAGGCACTGGTTTTACTTTATAGTTATATTATATACCTACCTAATACGGGTACTTATTAATACAATAGCTTTATAGAAATGCCCTAACAATTTACTGGTTTAGCAGATCTAAATAAACCAATTACAATTGCCAATACTCTAGATTTAATCTTTTTTTCTAGATATACCAGTTTATTTAGGAGATTCAGCATTTATAATGAAATGAAAATATATTTTTAATAGGTATTTAATCGAAGAAAATAGTTATTAAGCTACTTTTTGAATATGTCATTAACCAGATAATATTTGTCATATTTATATGTTTTAAAATAAAATTTGTACGCTTCAGTTCCTTTTTATTTGTCTCAAAAATAAAGATAAGCAATTTATTTTTAGGCTAGCAGTGGTATGATTTCATTTTTCGTTTAACCATTGAGAGCAGAAAAACCTTATGTGTCACAAAAACGTTTAAATCGGGATAAAATTGCGTATTTTTGGTATCTCATAAATTTCGTGGTCAAATTTGAAATTATGCAGGAAATAAGGTTTCGGAAATGTTATTTCATTATTAGCTGCTGAATAGTATATTATGCAATGACCATTCATTGCAAATGTAAGTTGAATATACTTTTTTCTACGACTGCCCTGAAAATAGACAAAAATGCACTAACAACTGCTCTGGAAAACTGGACATTTCAAACATCGTGTGAAAAGTATACTTTGCACACGGCGCCGGCGTGTGCAAATTATACTTTTCACACGCTTATTCGGGTATTTAGATTAAAGGGCGTCGTCTCCGTTTTAGAGCTTCGCCCTCAAAGGTCCCATTACCAGATCTCTAAAAAAGGGGGCCCAATTATAGGGCTTCACCCCCCGGGAGCCCCTTTTTGCAAAACTTTAGAAAATGGAACTCTTATACCAGGGGCCCCAATTTAGGGCTTCGCCCCCCGGGGGCTCCATTGCTAAATCTGTAAAAAATGGGACTCCCGTACCATAGGCCCCATTCTAGGGCTTCGCCCCCTGAGGCCCCATTTTAGGGTTTCGCCCTGGAGCCTCTTTTTCAAAATATTTGGAAAATAGGGACCCCCACTCCGGTGGCCCCATTGTAGGACCGTGCCCCTAGTTATAGTTTAGCGAGAATCTCTTACTCACGTAGCTTCTTTCATTAGGAATAAACTTTTCTGATAAATCAATAATAAAAATGTTTCCCATATAACATGTAATTTTCTACCACACTCCCAGTGGGGCACCCTCCCTGTATGTAGCAGTCGTAGAAAAAGTATAGTGTGCTACACGTGCTGAAAAGACTTTTTACACTCATGAGACTTTATGACACTCGCTTACGGCTCGTGTCACCAAACTGTCTCATTCGTGTGAAAAGTCTTATTTTCAGCACTTGTTGCACAATATACTATTTCTATTTTGGTATCATAAAGAAGTCATTTCGATGACTGGTTGCTATGATATTAACAAAATTGTGCAATGTCAAAGCTCACTAGCAAAAATTTCGACACCTTTTTGAATGGGATTGCTAATAATACAGACGTCAAAAGTGACAAGATGGCCGTCCAACTTTTGATCGCGACTTGAATAAATTAATGTTTTTCATTAAAAAACGTGCAAAATAGCACTCTTCTCCAAGTTATGTTTGGTTTCAAATGGACGTTTTAAAGCCTGAATTTGTGGGACGCGACGCGACGTGTAGCTTTGTTGTATTTCGTGAGTGATTTCCTATAAATATTTTTTATAAACTTTATATCAAAGTAACGATGGTCTTGCGGTGTGAGGTATGCAAAATCTCCAGCTATTATCATCCGAACCCGAGTTTCCACAAGTAAGTAAAAGTAAATGAAACACAAATGGGCACCATTTTGTGATGTGATTAATTAATATTTTATAATACTTACCTATGTATGTGATATTAATGGATAATCTGATATGTTTACAGTCATTTACCAACCTCTATTAAATCATTTTTGAAGTGAATACTTCTTTGCTTTTATGGCAGTGGTTTTGCAAGGACACGGAAAAATTTTGTGACACAGCAAAATAACTATTTTGTGTTAACTAACCTTCAGAACCCATATCTAACCCAAACTAACGCAATCTAACCCACACACTATAAATAAAACATAAATATGTTTTAAATAATGCACCCGACTAAATACCATCATTTCAAATTAAACGTATTTACTTTATTGACATTATTATTATGATGGACTCACATTTTCAAAGTCTACGTCTATGAACTGTCCTTGCTTTCGTTCAGGCGGGGGCGGGCAATACTACATTTAGTAGTGGGGACGAAGTTTGACAAAAGTTTGTACACGATTCATAAAAATATAAGGAGGCGGGACAATCGTTTTGTTGATATTTTTGCAAGATTTCGGATTTTTATGAATGAGTTGTCGGGTCTCTTTAGGTTAAATGTTTTTGGTTTAGACTATATTTCAATGCAGATCACGTATCTATAAATTGCTGCAGGGTAAGTTGGGACCATTTTCAATCTGTGGTATTTAGAAGAGTTTAAAAAAAGAAAATCGAGTTATGTAATAGGGCAAACATGGCCTTTTACTTAATTTAATAATTTTAATAAATAACATAATATTACTAACAATACCTTCCTACTCTTTTTGCCTCAATACTTCCAAAATTCGGATGCAAGAGGAGGTCGAGATTTAAGCTTAATATACGGGAAAATTCAACCGACTTTCAAAAGACTTAAGTCTGTTTCGTTGAAACTTGAAAAAGTTCAGTTTATTTATGAGTGAAATAAATAACCAGAATTCAAGTTTTGACAAGGAATGGGTGGTACAAGGCGTGACGAAACTTAAAATTATTTTAAGGAAGTTTCCTGGTCAAACGAGTCACGCTACTCTCCCCCCCGTTTGGTATTTGCTACTAATTCTTGTTCGTTGTGACAATGTGATATTTGAGGTCAAAAACTACCGATATACCAACCAAAATTTTTTTTCAGGATTTTTTTTATGGCAGAATCCGATTAGGTCCAAAGTAAATACCTTTTTTTTACTACTAACATGATAAATCACCATTATTTCCTCCATTCCTCAAATAAGAAGTAACATTTCTCACCCTAGGTATATAATGATATTAAAAAAAACCTAGGTCAATAATGAAACGGAAACGGAAAACGTCAAAATGTCAAACTTGTTAGTTTGACAACTAGTTGTCATTTCGGATTATTTGAAAAATGAGTAGGAAATGATTAATTTCAAAATCTAATCAATTCAAATAATGATAAGGATTGTATCAGTGCTATTAGTAAAAAAATTGTATACAGTTTGACTCACTTTTCATGACTCCCCATAATATTCTTATTAATAATGCGATTTTGTCAAAATTTAGATGGAAAGAAGGTACTTTGTATGTATGGAGCTGTCAGGAGATTATTAGCGTTTTTTGGCGAGTAACCACGGTTAACTACAAGCAATACTGAAGTAAGTGCCAAGCGGGCACCCCACCACAAATTGTACTGTCTGCTTCTGTCTTCGTCAAAATACCGTAGTTAGATCTTGCATTGCTAGAAAAGAATATAGATATTTTGTACATTTATTTGAAAATGATCAGTTTGATCAGTGCAGAACGTTTACTCATATTTTTAATGACAGAATGGTGGCCTCTGGAGATAAGCAAACTAATGGTATTTTTTCGATGAATATGTTCAGGATACTTTATGCTGCCCAAATCCCATTTGGGGCATATTTGTGTAGGAATTCCGATGCGTATGAGGCTTCTATAGAAGAATTTCATGAACGTATAATTTACAAACTTGTTCAGGATGGAAAAACAAACATTTCACATGTTTAACGTTTCAAAATTAATCCGCCATGACCCCATCAAACCTCGAGTACCACACCTCTTCACGTATGTAAGTTGTAGTAAGCCGTAGTTGAAAAATGATGATGTAATAGTGACGTTACGAAACTTCCCCTCACTTACCACAATTAAATTATTCCTCGTGAAAACAAAGTAGTATCCTGTAGTATGCCGTGGTTAATTGTAGTTAGCTCGCGAAAAACGCTTCTTGCTACGATATTTGTCAGTTAAGGTATAGTTCCGCTTGTGCGTCGGACGCAAGCAGTGGCTGCATGCAGCGGTCGCTGCGTTCGACGGAGAGACTCCTCATTCGGAATTACGAACAAGTGGTTCATCTTGTGCGACGCAGCAGTCCGCCGCACAAGATAAACAACTTGTTTGTAATTCCGTATGAGGAGTCTCTCCGTCGAACGCAGCGGCCGCTGCATGCAGCCACTGCATGCGTCCGACGCGCAAGCGGAACGATACCTTAAGACAACTGAACTTCCAGGCTACTTGATATTTCGAACTATTTGAAAAATAAGTAGAAAATGACTAATATAAAAATCAAATCGAATCAAATATGGTAATATATCAGTGTTAGTAGTAAAAAAAATTCTATATATAGCTCGGTTGAGAAGGGCATTATTAACCTCGCACATTATATCCTTCGGCGCTCTGCGCCTCAGGATATAAAAGTGCTCGGTAAATAATGGCTTACTTCTCAACCTAGGTATATAATATACTATTATTACTTGGAATAAGCGTTTTTTTTTAAGGGAATATTAAAAGTATTCTTGAACGTTAGGCTTAAATGCCTATTACTTAAAATATAACGGTCACAACATAATAGATATTTTATCGTTGGGGATAAACAACGAATGGGTGGAATTGGTATTATATTTTAAGCGATCAATATTTGAAAACTTTTGAATAAAAATAATTGAGTTAATGTAACTTTCTCAGATTCCATGTTTCCTACCTCGAATTGTTTTAAGAATGTTTAAAATGGAGATGCTCTTTATTAAATTATTTGGCCACCTGGCCTCAGTTTGAAGTAACATTAATATACAAAGGCAAAAATCCACACATTTCCTCGCAAAATTTTCGAGATAGGTCAGCAGTATTATTGAGGGAGACCTATTTTGCATGAAAGGTTTGTACAGAACAAATCTTATCCTTTTATATTCTAGAGGCATTCAACATTGGGATGAAAAGGGGTCCAGTGACATTTACTAAAACTACTTTTTAAATAAGTGTGTTATGTACCTTTGTAATATTTTGTATTCGGGGCAACGGCAAATTATATTAATTTAAAAATATATATAACCCAGCAGGAGTCTGACTTTCCAATTTCGGAAAATTCATATAATAGATGGTCAATGCTTTCTCCAAATGATTGATATTTTTCTCACATCATTCCTTTCAATTAGTAATAATGCAGTGAATATACAATTAATAACATAATTTTGCAGGCAGAAATGATTAAGCTGTTCTTATTGTAGAAACTATTAAAAACACGAAGCGGACAGTTTCTTTAAAATCATAAATAAGAAAGTGTTTAATATTTTCATTTGCCTGGACAAAAGTAGTCTGATGGTATGAGCATAAAGTCGATGCAAAATCCAACTGATCAAGGGATTTTATTGAATTACTTAAAATACTAAACGTAATTAATTAATTAGATAATTCAAGTATTATCGAGAAAATGCCCTGACGCTCATTAATATTTAATTTTTTTACTCCAGTGGTGCAAATACGGCTTCGCAAAGCAGGATTATTTTAACAAGACTCGGAGGGAATGAATAGGACCTTTAGAATTATTACACTTAAGCTAGTGCAGGCACCTAGCTATTGTTGATCATTTAAATAGTATCTTTGAATACTAAAATACTAAAACACCTTTTTTATGCACAGTACCGAAACCTAATTTTCCAAATCCCAACTTAGTACTAAAAAACAATTATTATAGAAAGTTAAGGTGTTTTGACGGTTTTTTGATTTACTAAGTTGCAAATTTTTATTGTAATTTCTTTCTGCGGAACAAAATTAGATTTGGATTATATTTCTGGTCAGGTCACGTTTATATAAATTGCTGAAGGGAGAATTAATAGAGTGAGAGCCAATTTTCCATTTGAAGCCTTTGGTTTTTAATTGATTTGTAATCAAAAGGAGAGATTAAGAACAGAAAGACAAAAATTCGATTTATCTTAGGGGCAAATTTCACTTTATCAAAATTCAATAAAAATGTCTGTTGATTAAAGATTTATATTTAAAAGACATCAAGTTGTTAATAATTAATATGCCTTTTTACAAAACTGCTGAAACTCTGGTGAAGGAAGAGGTCAAAATTTAAATTTAAGATACTAAAGTGATGATTTTGGAATTAGGGATAATTTTCATTTCTTAGCGAAAGGAACAGTTTGTTTCAATAATCGATACATATAATACTCAAAGAAATGTGAATTCTGCCCTTATCGATATTGACGTTGGGGTGCTACAGAGCTCTATTTTCGGTCCTGTGTTTTTTTTTAATTATATGTTAATTATACATTGCATGATATTCTCAAAAGCAATATGAGCTTGACCAAGTATGCCGATGACGTAATGTTTCTCGTCAGTCAAGTGTTTGTTTGGAGCAATAGTCGCGAGATATATTGCGGGAGATGAGCACTTGGTTCCGGCAGCACTGCTTGTGTTTAATCAGAATGGTTGTAGCAAAGGCATAAAATATTCAAAGCAAAATATGCAGAAATCTAGAAATTTTGAGAAATAAATATTTAAATCTGGAAAAGAAAAGAGAAGAGAAAATATTTTTATAGAGGAAAAGGTATAATGTCGTTACTAGAGGAGGATCACTTAGACATTCGGATATTACTGATGTTAAGAAAAAGAAATTTCTCGAAAATAAATAGCAGGAAGATCATCTTGTTTTGATATCGATATCATTGGTAAGTGTGAAAAATTATATTAAAAACCCAAAAACAGATACAAGCTTTTTTCCTCTAAGAAGATAGGGCAACGATAATAAACTAATGGTTAAACATTCGTTTATCCTGCATCCGATAATTTCTCCATTTCCTACAGTAATTACACAAACGTGAAAGTTCTCATAATTAAAACATGAACTAAGTATTAAAATTTATTTAATCCTCTCAACATACACTGTGATTATTTACACCCTTCTAATGGAATAGCAATTATTAGTTTTAATTACACTCGAGCTTAATAACAGCTCAAAATTTATCTGAATGATTTTTGTAATAATTATTGTCGATATAAATCCGGTGTATCGGTGTGTGTGAAATCCTGTACAAAAAATTAAATTCCAGTCGCACAGCAAACTTATCTGTTTTAAAGAGCTGAATTTAAAATTAATTTCGAATTGATTAGCCCGGGATGTCGTTTTGTGTTGTATGAAATGGCATGGGTTTGTGTATCTGTTATAAAATGTATAAATTACATTTGGTTGCCAGTCATACAGACAAGTTGGATATAGAAGTACCTATAGAAAATCATTAATTAATATCTGAATAGAAAAAAATATATCTCGTGAATTATTACGCATAGGAAATTTTTGGGATTCAGGAAAATGTCAAATTTTAATTACCTAGAATTACAATGAAAAATGTAAGTGTGGTTTCAGAAACATTGGCATCTGTAGAAATATTCTATTATACAGGGTGTCCGGTACATATATAGCATACTCGCGGGAGCGTATAGGTGAGGTCAAAATAGCTCCGATTTGTCATAGACAAAAATCGTAAACAGAGATACAGAAGCCCCAAATGGTTATCAAGCGATTTACCTTTCCCGCTCTAACTTTTTAACCAATTTGAATAATATAATGAAATTTTATTGTTCTGTGCAGACCATAAGGAGTCATAAAACTATACTAAAGCAGATCTTTTAGTCAGTGAAGTCAGGAACGAACTTGCGACCACACGCTGGAAAAAAATTTGGCAGGTGAACTTTTGCCAAGCAAAAACTAATTTGTTAAAATACATTGGTATTTCCTATTTAAAAAGATAATCTACATTTGTTTCAAGAAAAGATAATTACACGTTATTGAAATAATAAATCAAAATACTATAATTCTGCACCAGTCGTTTTTGGTTATTTATGAACAAGCACTCGATAATTGTGAGGAAGTTTGAAGCATTTATTCTGATATATTTCCAAGTCGTGGAAAGGAAGTGTACCGCGTAAAAGTGCCATTTAATACCTGTTAAGAACTACTTAAAACTGAACCATTTCCAGTTTTGGAAATCACTTAAATGCAAAAATATTTAAAATTTGAAAGATTTGCATCTTCTTGTTTACTTGAATAGATTTTCGAAATGAGCACCATGTACGATCATCACAAACTAAGACATTCAGGACATTCAAGGTTAGGTCATAAAGTTATACTTAGTGTGAATTAGGCTTAATTTTTCCTTATCTAATATCTATTTATAATATTTAATCTGAAATATGTCACTTGTGTTGTAATCAAAGTGCCATCAATTATACTTTCAAAAAATTATGCCGTGATTAACTGAAAATCGAAAAGCCCTTTTAATAACACGGATATTAGACGATGAAGCAATACGAACCATAGCAGATGAATTATGAATAACCAAAAATACAGTTCCTCTGGCCAATGCGAAATTACTGCGGGACGGTTCAATTAGATGAAAACAAGATTTTGGACCATCCAAAATTTCGACTGAAGATGATAATCGCTTGGTAACTTTCTCGCGAGAAAATCCTTTCGAGATAGCCGTATAGTTAAAAGACCAAGCTGAGTATCTTGGTTCTAGTGCCACAGCGCGCGGCATAATTAAAGAGACGGAATTGCGAAGCCGTTGCGCAGCTAACAAGGTTTTTTTAAGCCCAGAAAATAAGATCGCTATGTTGAATTTGCGTAACAGCTTCACGGACAAGAAAATTTCTGGCGATACGTAATTGTTTCTGATGAAAAAAGCTTTAAATCCTACCACGATGCTTTGCTTCTTCTTGTTTACTTGAATAGATTTTCGAAATGAGCACCATGTACGATCATCCCTAACTAAGACATTCAGGACATTCGAGGTTAGGTCATAAAATTAGGCTTAGTGTGAATTAGGCTTAATTTTTCCTTATTTAATATCTCTTTATAATAGATAATCTGAAATATGTCACTTGTGTTGTAATCAAAGTGACATCATTAATACTTTCAAAAAATTATGCCGTGATTAACCGAAAATCAAAATGCCCTTTTAATAACACGGATATTAGACGACGAAGCAATACGAACCATCGCAGATGAATTATGAATAAGCAAAAATACAGTTCCTCTGGCCAAAGATAAATTACAGGGGGACCGTTCAATTAGATGGAAACAAGGTTCCGGACGATCCAAAATTTCGACTGAAGATGATAATCGCTTGGTAACTTTCTTGCGAGAAAATCCGTTCGAGACAGCCGTAAAGTTAAAAGACCATGCTGAGTTTCCCGGTTCCAGTGACACAGCGCGCCGCAGAATTAAAGAGACGGAATTGCGAAGCCGTTGTGCAGCTAACAAGGTTTTTTTTAAGTTCAGAAAATAAGATTGCTATATTGAAATTTGCGAACAGCTTCACAGACAAGAAAATTTCTGGCGATCCGTATTTTTTTATGATGAAAAAAGCTCTAAATCCAAATACGATGGGCTCGCTATGTCGATAAAACTAGGAATTGAATATTGATAAAAATTTGAATTTTAAAATTGATTGTAATTTTGTAGTTCCTAAGTTGAATTCAGTTGCATATCAATTTTGAGATCTTCGCGTAATTTTGTATTGGGCACAGGTTAAGATGCCTTATGATGCCCAAGTAGAGTCGCTATTAAGAAATTTCATTTATTCTTGGGGATGGTCATATGTTTTTGTTGCTTAAAAGATTGTTCTGCGTTATGTGTGTAAGGGGCCAACTTTGTAAAAGTACTTTTAAGGATTATTTGTTTACGAGTTGTACGCTTACATATTTGTAAACATAGGCCAACTACAACATATTAGTGACGTTCATCTTGTGAATACAAGGCAGAAAAAGGATTTAAAGGAACTGCCGTTTAAATATAAAATAACCCAAAAAAGTCCTCATTATTTTGGCATGGGGATGTATAATAAAGTGCCGGGTTATTTAAGGACGGATATAAGTGTGATTATGTTAAAAAAAAAATAAGAATATTTTTAACTCATTTGTGTTTGAATGACCTTAATGAATTTTTTTAGAATGAACCCTAAGGGTTCTTGAAGGCAGTACCTTTTTACATGTAATGGTTGGTGTAGGTTAAGTTGTAAGTTAGAGTAAATACTGACTATTCCTACACAAATGTATGTTTGTCTTTTTTTAAAAAAATATTATTTATTTATTTATTTAAATTGAGCCGACTTTCGAAAGACATAACTTTAATCCGTTTAGATTTGCAATTTCAGTTTATTTCTGAGGAAAATAAAAAAAAAACAGAATTCAAGTTTTAACAGGGAATGGCTAGAATAAGGCATGACGAATGTTTAAATTATTTTAACAAAGTTTTATGGTCAGCCGAGTCATTGGTATTTTGGGCTATCACTAATCTTTGTTTGGCAAGACTCATTCGATATTCTGGGCATAATATTCGGGGTGGCAAAATATTTTATAATCAAATATTTGATGTAGGAAGAGACCGATGTAATACTGAAGATGTCACGTATTGAAGAACCTATTACTACATTAAGTTGAGAGTTTATAGAAAGTGTTGTAAATAATGAAAAAGAGTGAATGATGATGAGTCGAAACCAAATCCAAAAGATCAAGAGATTTCTCTGAATAAATTGAAATACTAAACAGATTTAACCAACTATACATTATCCCAAATAAATCTCAAATATTCTCGAGCAAATATTCCGATGTTCAATATTGTTTTATTCCTTTTACTCCAGCCGCAAGGAACAAATTTATTCAAAATTAGTTGGAATGAATAATGCGCCTTTGCAAAGCCGGCTTATGGAATTATGATACTTAAGCTAATGCAACTATTGATCACCACTTAATAAAATATATCTTTGAATACCAAAATATACAATAACTATTATGGAAGGAAAAGGTGCTTCGAAGATTTTATTTCTGTCGTAACACATTTTTATTATAATTTCTTTGGGAGGAGCAAAACTAAATCTGGTCTATATTTATAAAATTAATCGACTTACCTATAAGGAAGATCAATCTTAATTATTCGAGCTTCGTAGTCCTTCTATGACAGATAGTTGGTAGGTCTCATTTTATATCAGCGCACAGAGTTTAAAGAATGTGAAAAGTAAACAATCACCCCGGCCGGCCCTGTACCAAGCCATATCCATCAGTTCATTTGTGACGAAACAAATCGCACTGGTCTGGGATTACGTATAAGGGTGTGGTGGGCCCTATCACAGAAGGACTACGAAGCTCGAATAATTAAGATTGATCTTCCTTACAGGTAAGTCGATTAATCTTATAATTATTCTTCGCTTCTACGTCCTTCTTTGACAGATAGTTGGTAGATGTTTAAAGAAAAATACAGTGCGATTTTAGTGCAGAACTATAGTATGAAAGCAACTACATACACACACGCACACATATAGATGTATACACGAACGTAAAAGAACCTAAACAAATTGCTACTTAATTTAGTTAGTCATATACCTAGAAACTCTACAATGGTTTTTTTTCCTTCTTTTTTTTTTGTTTTGTTATAACCCCTCCTGAATGGTTAATATTTATATTATCTATTATGCATTTAGCAAACCGCTTTGCTAATTAGCTAACGGTAGATTATGTAATTTGTTAAAACAGTGGACTTCTCTGTCGAATTAAATCAATATCCAAACCCGACCTAAAAGCGGCCCAAGTTGCTGCATGGTCTATAGCACGGTATAAATAAATATACGGTATGATTCCTTTATTCGTATATAATGTAGTATTGTCGAGGCCAGAGATAATTGAAGTTTTGTTATTTTGAAACATCTAAAGCACTGTATTAATTATCCCTAGTATTATTATCAGTATTATAATTGGATTTTGTCTAGGACGAAAGGAAAAAGTAAATATGGTTGTTTTTTTTCTTTTTTTTTTCCCAACGCCATCGTCAGATGTTTTTAATTAAAAGAATTTTATTTCAATCCTCTATCATTGTGGTATATTTTATCTATAGATATCTGTGAAATTGACCAAACTCTTTTGGCTCGCGGTGAGCAGGAGCCATGTAACTAGTGCTAGAGCTAAATCATTAAGAGTTAAGGAATCCAGAAGAAGAACTTCTACTCCAAAAATCTTATACTGGACTAGGATTCCACGTTATAGAATATCTAGAGGTTGCTGGCTTCTTATTGTAAATACCACTAAAAGGAATCCTTTTAAAATATTTTCATCATCCCAATTGATCCCAAAAATCAATAATAACACTGACCTATTATAATAATTATCAAGGCTTAAGTACGAAAGACCTACATACATATTTTTACAGAATAAATAATACAACTAAATCCAATTGATAAGTGGATGGATCGTACTTATTTCTTAGGGAAAATCTCCACCATTTTTAAAAGTAATTGGTGTACTCTTTATGAGAGTGTTTTCCGAGATAGATGCTAACCTGACCGGAAGTCTCTTGTGGGATTACCTTTTATTATTATTTGTAATACTCTTTAAATTAGTGAAAATGGTGGAAGAGCATATAGAAATCCATTTCCTGCCAATTTAGCGTGAATGCGTCTAGTGATCTTACTTAATAGGGAATGTCGAACACTACCCATCTTATTAATGCAGTTACATTATCTATAAGAAGTAATAATAATGTTCCCTGTAGGCAGATTGCCTGCGAAACATTTGAGGGCGTAAAACGCAACATATTGTTCCAAACAGTTACTACGATATTATAGCCTCCCTGTTGCTCCCAAAATTCTCTAGCAAGCCAATTTTTTGATGCATTTGAAAATATTTCCCAACAGAAATATTTTTGATCTATTTGTTTTTTGGATCTCTTAATATTATGTAACCACCAGTTTAGTTCCTGGTTTAATTACTTCGGAATAAACATGTCTTAAAGTTATTATAGTTTTGTCTTAGAGCTTTTAGTCTAATTATCTCAAATGGTTTCACATGAAACCATTCATAAATCAAGGTAGGTGATATCGATACTAGCTTCCCCACTAGGGATGCAACCGTTCGAATCTCACAAACCCGAATTATTTCAATAACTCTCCGTTTCTGGTCCATCCTCTCCTCTTTTAACCTTTGCTTGTAAAACGGCCACCCTGAGTAAAAATATATCATATTATTATTATAATTATAATTATAATTATAATTATAATTATTATTATTATGATTGTTAATTTCAGCTGCCGCCTTTTCCTTTTATCTCCTGGCATGATTTTGCTTTTGAAAGAAATTTGTGCCAAACAAGTAGTACCTATGGGATTTGAATTTGCAGCTGTTGTACTGTCTTCATTTATAAACGGATTTATTTCAAATTTCCTTTTTAAGAAAAGCATTATGATGAACACTCGCTATTTTTATTCGAAATGGTTTCCGTTTTTCCCTTATTTAATCTATCGATGGCCGTGTAGCCACCTTCTTCTGAGTCGCTGAAATCGGAATTCGACTCTAAAAAAAGAGATGAAAAATTTTGAAATAATTAAATTTGCAGCAACAAATCTGCAGGTGATATTTTAGTAAAAACAACTACCCTGTGAAGTATACAGCTATTTTGCAGACAATGGTTTGCGGGTGATATTTTAGTCAAAGCATCTAACACCCTGTAAAGTATACAGCTATTTTGCAGACAATGGTCTGCGGGTGACATTTTAGTCAAAACAACTAACACCCTGTAAAGTATACTTTATTTCTTCTTTCCTTCTTCCTTCTTCTTTTCTATTTTTACTACTTCATTTTTCTACATATGTCTATTATACATTTAATCTCTTATTTCAATTGTTTTTGGTTTTAGCTTTGCTTTTCGTTCTAGGATATATATATTAGTTAATAAGTTACAGGCCTCAACAGCTTCCAAACTTTCGTTTCGAAAGCTGATCCCAAGGCCTTTTAATATCAAACATAATGTTATAAACTGTCGAGCCATTTTTGCGGGTGACATTTTAGTCAATACAACTAACACCCTATACAACAGACATCAATTTCTACAGACAATAATTTTTTAATTAAACTTCTTTCTCCTTCTGATAATTCTCAGATCATTTGTTTAGAATTAAACGTATAGCCCAAATATTCCACCTCCTGTCTAGGCGCAAATATATTTTTTCTTCAAACGTCAGTAAATCCGTCATTACTCGACTGTGTAGGCGGCCGTGAAGTTTCGTTTTTCCTCCGCCGGAGCTTTACTTTTCACTTTTCCGCCGGCGGAGGTAAAAGTGTTGTCATAGCAACATAGATACAATACAAACAGACAACGAAATAAGCGTCAACAACTCAAGATTTATTAAACTACAATTTGTATTTATCACTCAATTTGTGACTGCATTTCTAAAAATCACTAATTTAGGAACAAATTGGTTATTATTTAATCGAACTTACTCAATAACTGCTTATCAACACGGAATTAAAACGCAATCGGAGCCGCAATCTTAAAAAATAATTATTGTTGACAGTGTCCACTGACAGCTTTATGTTACATTATATTCACCGACACCGGTCTAAGCAAGGCCACCTACTACCGTGGTCTAAGCCGCCTTGCGAACCCATTTATCTTTAATAATAATTAGATATTATTACTATTAAAAAGAGATGTTTTTGCATTAATTTGTCGACATTTGAAGAAAAAACAGCATATTTTATTTGGAGGAAAAGTTACTTTTCATGGCTTGCTCTCTATTACCAGCCTCACTCCGTTCGGCTGTTAAACACGAGCGCGCCATGAAAAGTATCACTTTTCCTCCATATAAAATAATATACTATTTCCTTATTTATGATAAACCCTAAGGACTCTTAACTGCTTTGGCCCCTGTTATGGTTATTCACGAATTTAGCTATCATAGAATCGTAAATATTTTCATCTATTTATTGTTTTTTGCTTACTATGTGAAATTCGGTAGGTATCCGAATCATATTATATAACACGGTATCGAGAGTTTTAGTCATACTTAGTCATACGCCGACAGCGTATAAGTTGTAAAGAGTTTAATACAGTAATTTGGGGTGCTTAATTAATTTTCGTCGTTTTATTTTAAACCCGAGTGATTACACTCGTCTTAAATATTTAACGACTGGCCTAAGGAGTTGTAAAAAGTAAATATATTATATTTAACCAAATGGTACACAATTTAAATTGCTATATGATCTTTAAAATAAACCCTTAGATATGTTTTATATTTCCTACTGTAATTTTATCAGCGCAGGGGCCCAGCAAATGCGGAGTAGCATTCTACGCCGCCCGTGCCGCCCGCAAACAGTTTTTAGCTTAGCGGTATGACTAATGCCCGATACGCAGTTATTTTTCGTGTTTACTTATGAAAGTATGTTTTCTACGTTATTAAAGGCTGTAAAAGACTGCAAGTGTTTTCTTTGACAATACAGGCGTTATCCTTTGACACTAACAATAGGCAAATGGAAATATGCATCTTGCAAATCTATTTTGCTATATAATAATTCTTGGAAAATAATTTGAATGCTTTACGATAATCATCTAGACAAACAATGATTTGTAGGTGATATTTTCATCACTATATTATAATTTAAAAAGATTTAATTACCTAAAAATTATGAATCATTGACTTATGTTTCCTAACTCGTCAGCATGTCTTCTCTTTCCACTTATTTGCGGCATCGCACTTCGCACTAAATATAACCTACTGCACGTGACGGCACAATAAAATGAACTGATGGATATGGCTTGGTACAGGGCCGGCCGGGGTGATTGTTTACTTATCACATTCTTTAAACTCTGTGCGCTGATAGGACATAAAATGAGACCTACCAACTATCTGTCATAGAAGGACGTAGAAGCGAAGAATAATTGACCACAGATTACGGTTCTGTCAATTGCTGCAGGGACGGTTAATGCAGTGAAAGCTCATTTTCAATTTGAGGCATTTGCTTTTTAATTGACCTTTAATCAAAAGAAGATTGTGCGAATGGAGAATTCCGATTTATGTAAAAGGGCAAATTCGCTTCATCAAAATTCAAAGAATAAATTCAAAAATTTCTCCTGCCTTTTTAGGAAACTCCCAAAACTCTGATGCAAGAGAAGGTCGAGATTTACATTTAACATACTGGAATATTGGACCGGCTTTCGGAAGACATAGCTTTTATCCGTTTAAGTTTGCAAAAGTTCAGTTTATTTCTGAGTGAAATAAATAAGCAGAATTCAAGTTTTGACAAGAAATGGGTGGAATAAGACGTGATACAACTTCAAATTATTTTAAGATAGTCTTGCGTTCAGTCTAGTCAAGTTTTTCTATCGTTGGGATTTTGGGCTGCCACTAATCTTTATTTGGCAACACTCATTTGATTTTATGAGCATCAAATATTTTACGTAGGAAAATACTAATATGTTACAAAATTTCCCAGAAAATTTTACTTATCCTTAGTAGATATTTTTGGATGTGTCCTAAAGAATGAAGCAAATTAAAGAGAAAATCTAATTAGCGTCAAAATCAATGGTTTTGAATGCTGGAAATAAAGCATTTTTTTAGGAAATATTAAAAATATTATTGGCTAACTAGGAAACGAAAATATGAATAAATAATAATTTTTTTAACATCGCCTTTGTGTTCACATTTAGTTTCGGTTGAGAGTACGAATCAAAAGGGAGTCAAATTTCATCCATCTCAGCGATTCGCATTTTAAAATACAAAATTTCAATTCCTAAAGATGAAAAGAAGTGCAATAATTACAGACTGTGTAGGCAAGTAATTCAGATTTCGTGGCAATAAATGCCTATGACTTGGTATATACTGGTAGCAATGTAATGGCTATTTTATCGTTAGGGATAATTTAGAAATAGATAGAAATCGTAAATTTGAGATTACCCAGTTTAGATTTCGTAATAAAGAAGCTATAGAATATGCTATTCGAAAGGCCATCAAAATTCAAATTTCAAATAATAGACATTTTATCTCTTAAAACATAATATAGCTCTTGCCGACGATTAATATTTGACAAATTTTAATTTAAAATTATTGATTAAATGTAGCTTCTCCGGATTCAATACTTTTTACTTCAGATGTTTTAACATAATTTTTTATTAAATAGTTTGACCATCTAGCCTCAGTTTGAAATAACATTAACAGTAAAAGGTAAAAATCCACACATTTTGAGTAGTTTCGCAAAATTTCCAAAATACGTCAGCAGTATTATTGAGGGTGACCTATTTTTACATGAAAGGTCTGTACAGAATAAACTTGGTCCTCTTACACTCCAGATACATCCAAATTTTAACTGAGAAAATTTTTGCTTTAAGAGTCCTTTTATGAAATATAAATATTTGGCCACATAGCTTTTCAAATTTGAACATTCCGTTTTCGTGTAGTACTAATTTTAGTATTTTAACCTAGGGAGATTTATTTTAAGAATATCCCTACAAGTTTATTTAATTTTCTGCAAGTTTTCAAAAAACATATTGGGATCAATAATTACTATTTTATAGAAACACTTTTAATAGGAAGTTAATTATTGTTAACATATAAGTTAACATACTTTTAAAGGATAACATAAATTTGTCTTAATTTTATGTTGGATAGAATCATTCTCTAAATAAGCAAATGAGACTGCATTTAAAAGTCATATTCTATGTAGGGGTTCGATTACGCTATCTTGCAAGTCAATCTTTTGGCCTATGGAATTAATATGTACCCAATATACGCAAACTAACCCAAATTAGCCCAAATTAACCCAAACCATTGGTCATCACTTAATGAAAGCTAAAATAAACTTCTATTATAGAAGGCAAAAGTGCTTAGACTATTTTTTATTTATAAAATTCCACATTTTTATTGCAATTTATATGTGAGGGGCAACACTAATTTTGGATTATATTTCATCACAAATTAGGTTTATATAAATTGCTGCAGGCTTTCACCAATTTCACCTTGAAAGCTCATTTTCAATTTAAAGCGTTTGCTATTTAATTGATCTATAATCAAAAAGAGAGTGTGATAATAGATAAAGTCTGATTTATGTAAGGGGGCAAATTTGACTTTATTAAAATTCAATAAAAATTTTTTAGATGTGTCTCAAAAAATAATGTAAATTTACGAAAAAATCTAATTAGCGTTAAAATCAATAAATATTGGAATTAGTTTTGAGCGCCTGAGAATGAAAATATAATAATTGCTCTTTCCACATCGTTTACATGTTCAAAAATTTTTGGTTCGGACGACGAATCAAAGGATAGTTAAAATTCTTCCATTCCAGGGTTTTAGATTTTAAGATACCAAATTTCAATTGATAAAGATGAAAATAAGCAGATTAATTAGAGACTGTGTAGGCAAGTAATTAAGATTTTGTTGTACTTAAAATAATAAACGACTTGAGGTATATTGGTAGCAATATAATGGCATTTCATCATTGGGGATAACTTAGGAATGGATAGAATTCTCAAATTTGAGATTTCGTAATGAAGAAGTTGAAGAATATAGCATTTAAACGGCAATTAACATTTATCTAATAATTCAAATATCAAATAATACACGTTTTATCGTCCAGAACATAATATAGCCTTGCCGACGATTAAGATATGACAAATTTTAATTAAAAATTAATGGTTAAATGTAGCCTCTTCAGATTCTCTTCTTCCTAGTTTAAATTTTTTAAAGAATTATTAATTAAATTATATGTCCACATTGCCTCAGTTCGAAAAAAAGTTAATAGCAAAAGGTAAAAACGCACACATTTTTAGAAGTTTCCAATCCACTCCAATTTATGGAAGCGAGCAAATTTGGCTTTGTCAAAATTCAATAAAAATTGTGTTTACTTAAGGATTTCTATTTATAAAATAACAATTTGCCAATTAACATTTAACATACTGGAATATTAGGCCGGATTTCGGAAGACATAACTTTTATCCGTTTAAGTTTGCAAAAGTTCAGTTTATTTCTGAGTGAAACAAATAAGCAGAATACAATTTTGACAAGGAATGGGTGGAATAAAACGTGATACAACTTCAAATTATTTTAAGAAAGTTTTGTGGTCAGTCGAGACAAGTTTTTCTACTGTTGGGATTTTGGGCTGACACTAGGAAAATATTGAAATGTTACAAAATTTCCCAGAAAATTTTACTTATTAGTTATAGTAAGATATTTTTGTATGTTTTCTAAAGAATAAAATATATTTACGATAAAATCTAATTAGCTTTAAACTCGGTAGATTTGAATGCTGGGAATAAAGCGTTTTTTTTAGGAAATATTAGAATTATTATTGAGCGTCTGTGTAAGGAAAATATGAATTTATAATAATAATTTTTTCATATCGTCTTTATGCTCAACACATTTTTTTAGTTTTCGTTGAGATTACGAATCAGAGGAGAGGTAAATTGCATCCATCCCAGCGCAGCGTTTCAAATTTAAAGATACAAAAGTTCAATTGATAAAGATGAAAAGAGGTACAATACTTACAGACTGTGTAGGCAAGTAATTCAGAATTTGTGGCAATTAAAATAATAAATGCCTATGATTTGGGATATATTGGTAGCAATAAAATAGCTATTTTATCATTGGAGATAACTCACGATGGATATAATTCTCAAATTTGCGATTGCCTGGTTAAGATTTCGTAACGAAGAAATTGTAGAATATGTTATTGAAACGAAAATTAACATTTTTCTAAAAATTCAATTATCAATTAATAGACGTTTTACCGTTTAAATCATAATATAGCTCTCGCCGACGAAAAATTTTAATTGAAAATTATTGATTAAATGTATGAGATGTTCAGATTCTATACTTTCTACTTCAAGTGCTTCAAAGAATTATCTATTAAATAATTTGGTCATCCTGCCTCAGTTTGAAATAACATTAACAGTGAAAGGTAAAAACCCACACATTTTGAGAAGTTTTGTAAAATTCCCAAAACACGTCAGCAGTATTATTGAGGGAGACCTAATTTTACCTGAAGGTCTGTACAGAACAAGCTTGATCCTCTTACACTCCAGAGACATCCAAATTTTAAATGAGAAGAGGGCGAGTGATATCTTGCTTTAAGAGTGCTTTTATGATATATATTTCGCCACACAGCTTTTCAAATTTAAGCTCTCTGTTTTCGCGTTCTAATTATAGGAATGTTTTAACTTAGGAATGTTTATTTTAAGAATATCCCTACAAGTATATTTAATTTTCTGCAGATTTTAAAAAAATTTATTGGAATCAATAAATATTGATAATGTTTTATAGAAACACTTTTAATAGAAAATTATTCGTAATCATAGAAGTTAACATACCTTTAAAGGATAACCTAAATTTGCCTTAGAATCATCCTCTAAATTTAATGAGACTGCATTTAAAAGTCATATTCAATGTGAGGGTTCGATTACGCTATCTTGCAAGCCAATATATTGGCCCATAAAAATAATATTTTCCTGATTTGATTGAGGAGGCATAAAAACAGCGAATAGATTTCATCTTGATCCACTTAGTTTACCAAATCTTCACTAATTTACTATTTAACTGCTTTTCTGGGCTCATTTCAACATACTTCACCGGTTAGATCAGCATTGGCAAATCAAACAACTGTTGTATTATCCTAAAAAACTCCGGCAACACATTAATTAATTATTTTTGAGTAGGGATATGACGTTTTCTAATAAAATGTAAGTAAGCATTTTCACCACTACATTACTGATAATTGTGTTCAACGACACAACCATTTAAAAAGAGTGTGCACACTAATCGAATGAGCAGATGTTTTGAAGTAACTTTCTAATCTTATTATAAAGTCTGCATTGTAATAAAAAAAAAACGCCTTAAGCATATTTTATTTTAGGATATAGATGGGGCGTGATAGTTAGAAATTACGACCTTATAAACGGTTTGTTACGGAAACTCATATTTTAGTAATTTAAATATGTTGACGAAATGAGTGAACCCTATGAAAATCTTGAATAAATGTCGTTGATTTTCGCATGTGCGTTTGCAGAGTTTAATTACAATTGAGGAAAATCGGAAGAATATCAATAAAGTGAACACCCCAAAATCTAAATATTCAAATGGAGACAAACAACAACGGAAGCTGAATATACAATTCTGGGTGGTGAAATCCAGTTAATAAAAATGCCATTAAAGAAGGTATCATGGTATCACTGTACTCATTTAAAATATATGAGAGAGTGGGGATAAAGGGCACAGAGATGAAAGGTGTTATGTATCTCTCATATATAAATTGGTCCGGCTTTTTAACATTGTTGATGTGTGTCTTGTTTATGGCAGTGGCACACACACTAAAGTGAGATCCTGTGGAACTCGATGATCGGTGTATGTACGAAGATGTTGAATGACATGGTTCGTGAATAGTTGTAGCGTTGATTTCGCTCTTGAATCAACGGTTTTAGGTAATAATTAGGGAGAAACAGATGTCTTGGGAGTGAGTTCCACAGTGATGTAGTGCACCAGACAAAGTAGTCCTTGTTAAGCGACGTTGCAGGTTTTTCCAGTTGTACAACGAACGGGTGCGCTCTTGCCGTCTGTCGTGACTGTCTGATAAGCGTTGCTGGGGCGGGATGATGCGGGGCAAATCCTGGGAACAGGGAGATCTCGGCCACGTATGCGGTCTTCCAGAATCAGATCTTGGGTCAACTCCAGGTCGCCGATGGGAGTCACAGCTCTCTTCTGAATCAAACCCGGCAGCTTAGGTGTGCTTAGGTGCGGCACCCAAGATGTGTGAGAAATATTCTTAGCACGGTCATATTTTCGCTTTGTAGAGCAAGAGCAGCTGCAGCGCTGTATATAGTTTTTTGCTACAAAATAGTGCACCAAACTTCTGCGAGGCTGCATTTGCAATGTTAGCAACGTGGTCATGCCAGGACATATTGCTGGTGACGGAGACATCCAGTTGTCGGATTGACGACAATGAAGGAATGGTCGATCCTGCCATAATATCAGGGTCCGCCGTATTGGCTTTCTTGATAAACGTGGCTACTTGGATTTTGGCTACATTGTACTGGACAAAATTCCTAACGCTTCAAGTTCGAACTTGATTAATTGTCGTAATCTGCACCTGTCTGCGGTGATAAGTCTCAGTCGCTGGTAAAGGTTTTTCTGATCTATATTGGGATACAAGGATACTGTCATCTGCTAAACTGTATACAGGAATATTTTCAAAGGTATTCCCTGTGTATAGAGATTAAGATAACTAACTTAAATTTTTGTACAGAGCTGCTTCAAACCGTTTTAGTGCCCATATCAAGCTCAGTATAAAGTGGAATACATATATTCAATTCACATGACTATTAAGAGTATTTTTTTAAATTAGGTGATTAGATATTTAAAACGGGTAAGAATAATAAATTTGGAAGAACTCCAATGACAGAAGTTCGTAATTTGAAATTTGGAAAATAAATTATATAAGCTCAGTAATAAATATTCTACCCAGACGCATTGCTTAGTATCCTATTAAAGGAAGCTACCCGAATGAATATACAAATCGATACAAGAGACAACGTAACGCTAAAATCTGAAATTCTTGGCGGCAAAATGTAGCTAATGAAAGGACCTTTTAAACAAGGTATCATAGTATCACTGGAGTAATTTAAAATTTATGAGGGAGCGGTTAGGAGATGAGAGATGAAAGGTGTTATGCATTCTAGTATATAAAATTGGTTGCGCTTATTAACTAGAAATATTTACATACAGAGATATTGGGGGCGGAATGTTTTCAGACAAACACTTAACTAACTCACTTTACTTTTTGGTACAAGCTGCCTCGAACCATTTTTGAAAACAGCATTGTTTTTGAGGCAAAATCAAGCTCTGCAGAAAGTTCATTACTTATATTATTATGTGTATTTTTAACTGGTGGGTTAGAGAAAGCATTTTACTATACTATCAAGAGTTACTTTTTTGCATTTTCAAGGTGTTATGCTTTTATTTACCGAGGCGCACTGCTTAGTATCTTTTTGACAATAGTAGCGTAATTTGACAGAGATTCCGAGGTGTTGAAAACGTTAGTTCTAGTTTGTTGAAGAGTAAGCGCGACGAACTCAAACAAACATAGATAGTTTTCTTGGCTAGTTGTCGTAAGTTAATTGTTAAATACACGTCTTACTTTTACGAACACCGTAGTAAGATACACTGCAGTCTTTTTTTATAGAGTTCTATTTAGAAGTTGTTTGTTTCGTTACCTACCAGAAATATATTACAAATTTAGGAAGCAGTAGATAAACATCTACTGCTTAGCCACTCGGCAAAATCCATGCTTATGATATTATGTGGCACGTCCAAAATTGATAACCAGAGGTAAAAACTGCAAAATAATTTATGTGTCATAGTTTCTTTATTAAGGGGAATTACGTACGTTTCTCCACTATGTAGTACAAATCCTATTGTTTCGTACATACAAATTATGTTATTAATTTTTGATTTTCCGTGAAAGCCTGCGTTGTAATAAAAAACACCCCAATGTTTGAATATTCAAATGGATACAAGCAACAATAACGAAATGCTAAAATAATTTCAAATTCTAGGTGGTAAAATCTAACTTATGAAATGGCCTTTTTATCAAGGTATCACTGGACCCATTTAGAATGCATGAAAAAGAGACCATGGAGAATACAGAAATGAAAGTCTCGCTTCATAATATTATTGATGTATACGGGGTTTTCTTTAGAAACGTTTACACACGGGGATATTGGGAACTGTTTTTGAGACCACATTCATCACATCAAGCTATTATTATGTGTATTTGTAGCCAGTGCAGTTAGAGGAAACAACTTGCTTCACTTTTAAAATTTTACAAAATGTGAACAATACATTTAGATGAATTCCAGTGGCAAGAGCTAGTATTTTGACATGCTGGACAATAAATTACTTAAAATTGGTGAACTGGATAATAAATATTCAGCCAGGCTCATTGCATAGTGTTTTTTTAGGGAATCTACCGGACTACTGGAAGTTTAATTTAATAGAAATCCAGTGGTCTAGATTAGGCAGGTTTTGATTCATTAAAGAGCAAGCACGACAAAACCAAACTAACATAAGCAGTTTTCGGCTTATATTAGTCGTGGCTTGTTTTTCATCCTTAGGTACGTACTTTCCCTCTTATGGATGTATAGTATCATAGATGTGTGACTTGCTTTATGGGTTTCATTTTAAAAGCTGTTTATTTTGTTATCAGAAATATTATATTAAAAATTTAAGATTATGTTGCATTTATTTAGTGCTTAGTCGCCCTGTAAAGTCCCTGATCTTAATATCATGAGGCACGTACGAAATTGCTTATCTAGAGGTAGAAGGCTTTAAATAAATAAATAAATTTCCAACAGAACAGTCACCCAATTATAATAGAGGTAATACAAACAGAATTATTGATAAAGTTCATAAAAAAAGACAAATCAAAGGGAAAAAACAAAAAATAGTTATGATAACATATGAAATCACCTACATTAATCCAAAGTTGGAAAGTAAGTGAAAATAAAAAAATAAAATAATAAATTAATTAACTCTGCTAATTAATGCCTTTAAAGAATCACTGAAAATATCACAATGTATACAATAAATATTAAACAAATCACAAATATAATTTAGTGGTGCTCTAGTTAGTAGCAATGAGCATATTAGTTTTAGGACGTTGATAATAAAAAGTTAATGGAAATATTGCCTTTAATCTGGGAACAATGTACCTAATTTCACTCAGTAACTCGATCAATCAATCCTATTACTCAAGAGTTTAAACAAAAAGGCAATTCCTAATCTATGCCTTCTTGTCTGCAAGGATGACATTCCAAATTTCTTCAACAAAAAAGTGTGGTCAAGTCCCGTAGCAAGCTAAACATCATCGTCCTTGTAAGCTAGATATTTCAAAATATTTCGCTGCGCAGATTTAAGCTTTATTATCTGAACTTGGTAAACTGGATACCAACTGTGACACCCATCATACTCTAATTTGGATCTCACAAAACTAAAATATAGTATTATGTTAGGGTTTTGAAAATTCTTGCTGTTGTGAATAACAAATCACAAAGATTTAGGGGCAGCTGATACGATAATACTTAAATGAGCCTTAAAGCCAAAATTTTGGTCAAAAGTAATCCTCAAGTCCCTGATCGCACCACATCTTGTCAAAATGCAGTTATCAATTGCGTATTCAAATATTATTGGATTCGTTTTTCGAAAGTAAGTTAATATGCAGAATTTTAAGTTATTCAAATACAACTTCTTCGTCTTGAACCATATGTTCATGTTAGTTATCTGATCTAGCAAATCTATACAATCATGGATAGTAGAAATATTTTTAAAATGCTTTAAGTTGTCAGCAAATTGGAGTCTAGGGCAGTTAATAAGTGTTGCAAGGACATCAATAAATACCAGAAAGAAGAGGGGACCTAAATTAGACTCCTGTGGTACGCCTGATGAATCCTCGTAACTCTGAGAACGGAAGCCTTCAATATCAAATTCAAATTGAAGAGGGCTATTTAAATATGACTGTATAAGAGCAACCAGTTCATCCGAAAATCCCATGGCATCAATTTTAAAAAGAAGTGTGTTGTGGTCTATTTGATTAAAAGCTTTCTGAAAGTACATATATGCCACGTCAACCTGACCAAACTGATCTTGCTGCAAATATTTCAGGAAAGATAAGTTAAGTTTGTGTCACAAGACTTTTTCTGCATAAACCCATGCTGTTCCGTTGATATAAAGCTTTTAATATGTGAATAAATTTGATTAAAAATGCATGATGCAAAAAACTTAGAGAAGTTGCACAACATTGAAATAAGCCTACGTGGATCGCCTTTCTGAATCTGGCGGTGTTCCAATAACTTGGAAAAGAACTCATTTCAATAGATTTGTTAAATATGAAAAGAAGTGGCTTGGAATGAGCTTAGATGAAAATCTTTAGTACATAGCTCGGAATGGAGTCAACAGCTGCAGTTAATTTATTTTTCAATTTTTTTGCAGCTAAAAAATATCAGACTCCATCAACAAATTTAGTGGAGTAAAACACTCCCAGAGAATTATGACCAACATCGTCGGAGTTTATTTTTTAACAGGTACAGATCTATACATAGGCGAACAATTAGAGCAGCTAGACAATTATATTACTCGAATAGGCTCTCAGAGACTGACAATAAACAAAAGGAGGCATGGCGCCTTGTTAGTGACCTCAGAGGGAAAAATAAAAATAATTTTAGAGCTATGAATACTACTGATTTGTCACCGGAAAAATTCAATAATTTTTACTGCTCCATAGCAGCAAATATGTCTAGTCAAATTCCAGATAATCATGATTTTAGAGCCTTTTTAAGGCTGAGAGGGATGCAGCAAAGGGTTTCTTTCAGGGATCAAAGCTCAGAGTAACTTAGAGTGGAATGTGGCGTCCCTCAGGGCTCAGTATTGGGGCCCATACAGTTTTTACTTTATATTAATGATTTGACTGGTACTAACACATCAGGTAAATTTACAGTTTTTGCGGATGATGCTACAATTTTATGGCAAATTAGGGATCAGCCTGAACTGAATGATTTGGAGAATAGGGATATGCTGTCAGTGAAACGTAGGCGGTGTGATGCAAACCTCCTGAGTAGTGTGTTGCTTGAATACTCATTACTAAATAATTTATATGAAAATACATTTTTGGGTATCCTCATTGATAATAAATTAAAGTTTGAAAGTCATATACAGAATCTTAGTGGAAGGCTGTCTTCAAACTGTTATGCAATAAGAGTTATTAGTAATCATCTGGATGGTTGCATAGCAGGGGATGCTCATTTTGCATTGATTGAATCTCATTTGAGGTACGGTATATACTTCTGCTCTAAACAGCTCTTTAACATCATATTCGTTCTACAGAAAAGAGCCGTAAATTATATGTGTATTTACTGCTCCATAGCAGCAAATATGTCTAGTCAAATCGCAGATAATCTTGATTTTAAAGCCTCTTTGAGGCATGTTGACGTTGTTGAATCCTTCTTTCTGGCTCCAACTAATGTAGCTGAAATGAAAGATATCATTTATAAAATGAAAAATTTTCATTCGTCGAGTTGGGATGGTGTCTCGATAAGAATATTTGGGGGTGTCGGCCGATGTTTTATGTGAGGCCATAAATGTTTCTTTCGTTAATGGCGTGTTTCCAACAAGCTTGAAATCAGCAGTGCTGGTTCCAATTTACAAGGGTGGTGACCATGAATGTCCGGCGAATTATCGTCCAGTTGCGTTGCTGCCGACATTGGCTAAGATGAACAAATGGTATAGCCTTCTCCCTAAAGCATAAGATATTAAGCATTGCGTAATTTAGGTTTCAGAAGGAAAAAAGCACAAATGATGCATTATTTTTTTTTTGGGATTACTTTACATTAAATTAAATGATGGAGACTCTGCTGCGGCAGTTTTTGCGACTGAAGACTTTCGATTGCGTTAGTCATAAAATTCTATTGAAGAAGTTGAAGGCCTGTGGTTTGAGAGGTGTGGCATTGAACTGGTTCTGATCATACTTGACAGGGAGGCAGCAAAGGGTTTCCTTCAGGGATCAAACCTCAGAGTAACTTAGGGTGGAATGTGGCATTCCTCACCGCTCAGTGTTTGGGGCCCATACTGTTACTTTATATTAATGATTTGACTGATACTAATAAATCAGGTAAATTTACAATTTTTGTGGATGATGCTACAATTTTATGGCATGGTAATCAGTATGAACTGAATGATTTGGTGATCAGAGATATGCTGATATGCTACAAACCTCTTTAATTGGAAGTTGAGAAAACGTGTATTATGCCTTTTAGATGTGCTATTAGTGGTGTGTTGCTTGAAACTCAATAATTGAAATGAAAATAAATTTTTGGGTATTCTCATTGATAGTAAATTAAAGTTTGAATGTCATATAAAGAATCTTAGTGGAAAGTTGTCTTCAAACTGCTATACAATGAGATTTATTAGTAATCAGCTGGGCGGCTGAAAAGCAAGGAATGCGTATTTTTGCATTGCTTGAGTCTCATTTGGGGTACAGTATACACTTCTGGGGTGTTTGTGCTGTAAACAGCTCTTTAACATCATACCCGTTCTACAGAAAAGAGCCGTAAAATATATGTGCAAGGCAAATGTGAGGATTTCTGTGACATTTTGTTGACATATTTGTGATTGTTTTACCGACTGTCTTTTTAGTTTGGTGATTTCTTTGTATTGTTTCAGGAAAAAATCTGTATTTTTTTTTTTTGGTGTTTGTGTCCTTAAAAATAGTACCTAAGGATTTAACTTAGCAATAATTTTATTAAGGCAGTTATATATACGGAAGCTTTGTTAACAAATACTATGTATTTTAAACAATAAAGCATGTTTTGTTTGTTACTAGGTTCTGCATAAATACTTTTTTGAAAATCTTCAAGGAAATTTTTGGGCGTTGATAATTCTAAACTCCATCCTTTATTGTGCTAGGTGTCCGAGAATTTCCCTTCTTCGTCTGTATAAATGACCAAAACTCTGAACTGTAATTATGAATGGTATTTTCAATGTTTTGAATAAATCTTTGATATGCAAATTTTATTTGGCTTTAAGCTCAGTTCTACAGGCTTTAAAATTATTGTAGTCATAACAGAACAACAGTGCTAAAATAAATGCTATTCGAAATTTGGTAAAATATTTCGCAGGGTTGATTGACTGAAAGTGTACCGTACATTGATGAAAAATCAGCATTAAGTATTGCGTTGTATAACATTGGAAAATTTGCTTTCCTAAAATTAAATCTACATTTTTATGCACTACAAACTGATTTTTAATGAGCTAAATAGCAGTTTAACTTAAAAAACAAGGGGGGATGATGTTTATCCACTTTTAACAAAGAAAAATCATCCTGAGCAACAGAACATGGTACATTGGATATAATAAGATCTAGTAGCCTACCATTTGAATTTAGTGTTGTATTGCCTTGGGTTAGGTTTAAAATATCAATAAAATTGGATAGGGCAGTACTCCTAACATCTCCGTCAGCTTGATCAGTACAGAGGGAATCACCTATGACTGCGACTATTCTGTTTTGTATACTTTAATGTAGAACTAACATTTCTAAAAATGGCTCATAATAATCATTATACATAGAGGGCGGTAAATAAACGACTATGACAGCTAAAACAAAATATTTACCACACATTTTGCATCCAATTACATCAATTAAGGAAAATTGTTGAGAAATTTCAGAAATCCTGTTTTACCTCAAGGAGCACTCTCTCCTAGACTCTCTCTCCCCTAGCCTATGTGCCATAGTTTCCATTAAAGGGGCTGCGTCCGCTTTTCCACTATGTTGTACAAATCATATTGTTTCGTACGTATAAAATAAGCAATTAATTTTTTATTTGCCATGTATTATCTATACCTATGTTAAGTAACTCTTTAAATAATTGTTTTCAGTTGAGTACGAACAGTCTTATATTATGTGTACTTTAGCTAATGAAATGTAACAATAAGTGGGATACATTTCACTGGTTTAAGCCGAAATCAAGTCTCCTGTATATTTTACCCAAATATTCTTCTATAGGACCTTTCAAAATAAAACAATTTTCTAAGTGATTGATTTCTATATTCTCTAGCAAATTTCCTATTGGAAGATATTTGCTATTCGCATATACATCCATCTTCAATTATTTTGGATTTAAAAGCCTTTCTTAATGATGCTCAAAACCATGCAACTCAGCCTAAATGTATTCATGTCAAACGGGCAGTACTGAATAAACGTCATTAATCTTGAAAAACTGCTCGTCTAGAGTAGAAAGACCTGTAAAACATTTTTATAAATGTTAATATAAAGCGAGAAGTAAGATAATAGAATGCATAACGATGATAAAACCAACGTTAAATACCAAGATTTCAAACTTCGCAAAGTATTCGGTCTGAAACTGATAAGGAAAGAGCGAGATCTTCTGATGATACAACTTTTGTCAAACTATATGATATAATATTTGAATATCCGACAAGGTATAGCTTTCTAACTTATTACTTCCCAGGAGAGTACATTATTTCCTCATCTAACTTTTTAGGATATTTATATATAATTTTTAGTTGTCGTTGACTTAGAAATATGTAGGGACCTATAACAGTACATTATCTGGCTGATATTTTTAGTGCATATTTCAATTAGCCCAGATGACTATACAATAAAAGAATAAAATACGATAGCATAAAGTAATAAAATAAAAGTATGCAACCGATGGAAAGCTTTGTTGTTATTTATGATTTTCAGAAGTTGACGAATTTTGTTCGTAATTAAAACGCCTTATAAGCTGCGTAAAAGCATAAGTAAGAAACATTTATTCCTGAGAAAATCGAATGGGGCAGAAAGCCTTTTTCGTTTTTTTTCTTGAACACCTATTTTCAAGAGCGATTTTTTTCACATCCTTTGTGTATTAAAAATACAATTACATAGCAGAACAAAGTCAATCGTTTTGATAGATTAATAAAATTTTGTATTAGAAGTCAATAATGAAAATATTTGTTTTATATTACACAGTCCTTTCTTGGATTGTAGAGTCATCAAATATCATCATTCAAGAAGCAAAACGAATAAAAGAATAAGAAAAAATACAGGTGTGTAAGAAAACCAACATTCACATGAAAACTGTCGAAACATCGTGGACACAACATTATCGAAATAAATGCCATGTAACTGAACTCTGAATTGCTTAAAGTGCTTTCCGTCAATTTTCAAACAGACGAGAATTCCATCACTTATTCCGTTGTTGCTCTTTACATTTTACTGCTGTCAATGCTTTGAGTGCTGCGCTGACCGAAATTTGTGAATCTTCTTTTGTATCGTCTAGTGTATTGTAAACTATACTATTAGTTTCACCCCTAATATATAAATCAGAGAGCTGTCGGTGAATCCATCAATCTTCAATTGTATTTCATCCGGGTTTTCACTTTATAATAATCAGAGACTTAATCGACTTTATCAACAATTCAGACAGTGGAAGTCCGAACATCGGAAATCGAAGTTTATTGAGAAAACAAACTTTTTAAAAAGCTCGTTTATTGCTTTACTGATTCTAGACACAAAGACGAATGGGTATTTATCAAATTAATACCGGTATGAGAACTTTTTGGTAAGTCCTAAATAATTGAAAATTGATATAGCTGGAGTATACCTTTCAATAAGAAATATATTTCTCTCTTTGCTTTAGATAAAAATACTGGAACCCAGCATGAAATGCACTTTTGTACATTGGTCATAATATGAATATTTTAAATAAAATAAAATTCCCTAATGTTTTAAAAACCTACTCAGCTTTCTAACTGCACTGATTACAAAAGTAATGCCTGATTTAGTCACTGTAATGAAGTTACTATATTTTTAGGGCATATACCATGCCACTTTCGGTTTGCTCTTTTTTATTTTACGGGCTATCGACGTCGTTCTTTTTCGTTAAAACTAATGTAGCTATTCGTAATCCAGTTCTATAAAGAATTCCGTCTCGAAAAGCCGGGAAATCGGTGTTTACATTTTCCGCAGTTCTCGCGCGGTACCGGTATAACGCCGCGCCACTCCTTGTTCGTTGTCAATCGTGCGCGCAAGTTCCCCACCAAACTGCCAGACGTGACGCAATCCCCACCGGCATAATCCACCCAGCCAAGCAGACCAGGACCAGACCTGTGAGGAGAGGACCACCGCCACTACCGCCAACGTAAGCCGCTCAGCTGAGACCAGACCCATGCCGCTTCCTGAAGAGCATCGCCGCCATGGCGACCGCCACAGACCGCCATTGTCGCCGAGTGTCTTGTCCTCCTTCGCTACTACTATATAAGTAATAATGTATGTAACATTTTTTTTCCACTCACACTTCTCTCTCTCTCTCTCTCTCATACACACGTAACCTAGCTACCAGCGTTCCTTACCTTGCCTACCCACCACGACGCCGTAAAACCGTAGTAGCGAAGTTCGACCGGAAAGTAGTGACGTATGCGAATTTTATTACGTCCGTGCAGGAAGCATAGAAAATATATTACATAGGAAGCCTCGTCAGTCGCCAGGTTATTTAATACTGCCGCATCGTATCCATTGTACCGGTCTCATCCTATAATACCGATATCGTTCAATCCTTACCGCCATCGTTTCAAGTTTCTGCAAATCTTATCTTCATCAGACCGCGTGTAACCACGACCGTCAGGAAGTACTATCTTGTACCGCTGTTGGACCGTTTAGAAGACGAGTACCTAGTAATTGGACTCGTGTAGACCGTGATCAAATTAGCGATAATACTCACATATTTCTTTAGTTGAGACGCTAGGTTAGCATAGGTTTTCTCCCAGCGATGAAAAACCATGATTTATATTTAAAGTTGGAAATACAGATGCTGCATTAGGTTTGTTTTTAAATTCTTTGTTTTCTTTCTAATTCCCTTCCTGCTATAGTTTTAAGAAAGTTTATAAAGGGACCCGGCAACCAGTACTGACTTGCGCAATAGACCCCTGATTTGCTGTTTTTCTACTACATAAAAGCTGCCCGGTGCACTGTGGTCCCCTTACCACAATAATCCAAAGAGGTGGCGCCCAAGAACCTACCATTGGATGACGTAACTAATGCTTAAAATTAACCGTCCGATAGCGATGCCAGCAGAAGAAACCGAAGCGCCTCACATCACAAGGGCTAACAAATATTTCTATTATGTACCGTATCCATTTTGAAGGTTAGTTTGGGTTTGGGTCTCAGATGACGTAACATGAAACCATTTTTGCAGGTTCCTAAGCTAGGATATTCTTCTTTTTCCAATAGATCCTTTTCCCACAATTTTTCCTTGGATTATAAGTTGAAGATTTTCATACTTTGGTCCTCTCATGATGTGGCCGAGGTAATGCAATTATCTAAATTTTACATCCTGGATGATCTCTACGCTTTTCTGCATTCTTCTTAGAACCTCCACATTGGTCACATGTTTTGTCCATGATATTCTCAACATCCTACAGTAGGCCCATCTCGAAAGTTTCTAGATTCCGCTAGCAATACACGTTGAGGGTCCAAGCTTCTACACCATACAAATGGACTGGGAATACAAAACATTTGAGCATCCGATTTCTCAGGTCCAGGCTCAGATTGCGACTACAGAGCAGTCTCTTGATCTTTACAAAGGATGCATGGGCTTTCTCAATGCGAACCTTTGTTTCTGAACAATAATTCATGAAGCAGTCGACACTTGTACCCAGGTAGTCATACTCCTCGACTCTTTCCAGCCTTTCGTCTTCCACATACTGATGATATTGGGCTCTTCAGGTTCAGTGACAATTATGTATTTGGCCTTCTTAACATTGAGTGTCAGTCCATATTCTTGACTAGCTGTGATGGGATTATTCAACATATTCTGAAGGTCTTGCATGTTTTCGGCGAGAAGAACTGTATCATCCGCATAACGCAAATTGTTCAGTGGAATGCCGTTAACTCGCATTCCATCGGCTTCATTTTCAAGGGTTTTGGTAAAGATTGCCACTAAGTAGATGTTGAAGAGGAGTGGTAAAAGAACACAACCTTGTCTGATTCCTCGCTTGATTTCCACTGCTTTCGTCAGTCCAGATTGGACGCGAACAGAAGCACTTAGGTTTAGGTATTTGTTGTCGATAAGTTCTATATTGTTGGGGAGGATTCATGTTCACCTTACAAATGTTTGCCTATTGTTCCACTTTAATTTATAAAATAAATCTACATAAAATAGAGCTGCTTGCTCTGGGTCCAGGGTGTAAATAGCACAAGTACTA
>MU188120.1:47987-78485 GCA_016904865.1 Pissodes strobi | reverse complement strand
GTTGCTTGCGCCTTACTTTATCAAATGCCTTATTATAATAAAAAAAACAGGCGTATACATTTTGGTTGGCGTCAAGACACCGCTGCTGCATCAAGACATTGTAGGCAAGCAAAGCTTCCCTTGTGGCAAATCCATTTCTAAAGCCAAATTGACCATTTTTTCAGTTTCCTTTAGGTTTTTCAGCTTCATTAGGCCGCAATTATACTTCCAGGTGTCAGGTGTCAGGTGGTAGGTGGCAGGCGACAGGCGACGTCACCTATGTTTGATTTGCTTTATTTTCACTGTTGTCGTTTATACTTGGTCGAGGTGGTGGGAGATAACGCGGCGATGTCGCCTACTGTCACCCGTATCTGCAAAATGTGACAGATTCGCAGCTTGCCACCCAGCGCTCGAGGTGCTTTCGCGCAGTATATTTTGATTGTTTCAAGTGTATACATCATATATTCGAAAACTTATTTATAATTGAGTTTTAATAATTATTTATAATGGCAAAATACGCTATATCTAAAGAAGATCGCGAAATCTTAATCAGTGAAGTGCAGACAAGATCTGCAATTTGGAACGATGCTGACCCTAACCACAAGAATGTGGATTACTTGGATAAGAAATGGCGTGAGATTGCCCAGGTTATGGGAAGAGAAGGTAAATAATAATAATACCTAAAATTCTAGTATTTTTTGGTGTTTATTTAAGTAGATTAGTAGATTAACTTCATTGTTTTTTTTAAATTTTAATGATGCAACATGTAGTCAGCAAATGTGTTCCTAATCTCCCTGCTTTCATTCATGTAGCGTGTTCGTAAACCTCGTGGGACTTCCATTTGATCTTGGTGATAAATTTGGTTTACCACCTGGTTGTAGTGCAAATCATCATTTCCATCCCTTGCCCTTATTACATTATGTAAGATGCACATACATTTAACTATGTCATGGGCTTCTTCAGGAGCTTGCTCAATGTCTTTTCCCAATAGTCTCCATTTGGCTCTCATAATTCCAAATGCACATTCAATACATTTTCTGTAGAAAGACGTTTGTTGAAATTTTCTTTTATAGGGCTTAATTCACGACCATGGTAGGGTCGCATGAGATATGGTTTAAGAGGATAGGCTTCATCGCCAATTAACACATGCGGCAATATGGTCTCTGTCCCCGGAAGGGCCTTAGGTTCGGGAACATAAAATAGGCCTGACTCAAGAAGCTGGAAAAGAGTTGTTGCTGCGAATGTTCCGCCATCACTCTGTTTTCCTCTAGCGCCAATTTCAATCGTAATAAATTTTTTGTTTGCATCAGCCACAGCTTGCAAAACAACTGAAAAGTACTTCAAATAATTGAAATACATTGATCCACTATGTCCTGGAGCTTTTATTTGACAATGTTTCCCGTCGATTGCACCTATACAATTTGGAAACTTCCATCTTTTGTAGTAATCATTCGCAACTTCCGTCAACTTTTCTTGTGTAGGCACTGGCATGAAATCGTCTACAAGTTCGGCCCAAATTACTTTGCAACAACTATGAATGATTTTACCAATTGTTGTTTTACCCATGCGCATTTGGTTAGCTAAACTGGCAAATGAGAGTCCGGGTGATAAGTATCTGAAACAAAGAAAAAGATTACGAGTACTGAAGAAATTTCTTTTTTTCAAGCTTTTCAATGTTCAATTATTACTCTGCACGTTTTTTCAGTTGCAGAACTTAAAAGCAAATGGAAAAATTTAAGAACCAAGATGCGCAAAGAACTACTAAAAATGCCAAAGACGAAATCCGGCGACCCCGCTACAGGTTGGAAATCATCTTGGGAATTTTTTGACATGATGCTATTTCTTAAAGATGTTATACTGCCGGCTTCTACTACCGGAAATCTAAGAAGAAGCACTGAAAATTTTGAAGAGGATAGAGAAGAGCAGTTAGGCGATGATTTTTCCCTAGATGATGAAGTAAAGGATACGTGAAGTTCGCTCGCCTGAAACTCATGTTCCCGTCCCCTCGCCCTCTCCAGATTATGCATCTTCTAGTCGTTCGTCTACAGTGTTTTCAAATCGACAAAATGTTCCTCCCAAACGTAAAAATACCCAGCGCCACTATGACCAAGTGCATACAGAGAGGTTAGAACTTGAAAAGAAAAAGATCCAGATTCTGCAAGAGACTTCAGCGGTTGATAAACAATTCATGCAAAATGCTACCAATGCTGATTATAACTTTTTAATGAGTTTGCTTCCCTTTATTGAACCGTTGTCTTTACTCGAAAAGCTTCAGCTGAGAGCAAAGTTGCAGAAAGACGTCCATGAAGCGTGTATGCAACATGAAGGAGGAAATAGTTGTGAACCCAGGGATTCTGTTTCATTTCCTGCTCAGGCAATGAATCCATTGTCGAGCTCCCAACTAACAGTGACCACCAGTGACTACACACCCAATGGTCAGCCATTTTCTTACCCTTTACAGAATAACAATTATTTTATCGGTTAGTAAGATCCCATTTTATAATATCAACTTAAGATTTTTATTTTTTCTTTTTTTGGTAAATACTTACTTTGACTTTAGAATTTCTATTTATGTTTGCCTATATTAAGAAATTATTCATACTGTCTGTAAAATGTTGACGTATTTCACATTAAAGTTATTTTAAATAAAAAATGTTAAATCTATTCAGTTACTTACCTTATACATACATATAACCTCTCCGCAGGAGATATTGGTGCCATGCAGGTATTTTTTCGTAGCAGCTTGGTCTCGATTCGCGTTAAAATAAAATCAAATGTCCCTACTGACATCCGCATGAATTCAAAGAACCTTTCAGGATGATTTCTGAGGTCTCGGTATAGGTGATGGAATTCGCCGTATTGATATCGCAATTCATTTACCGGGTGGCGTAAAGACAGGCCATACCAGGATACAACGCACTGCCTTGCGAAGTAGCGTCTGAACGTGGTATGGATTGTCTGTTAATAATGGCGCGTTGCGAGTGGACAAAACATACCGCGATAAAGCATCGGCCTCTTTATAACGTCGTGGCGGCCTAAAAACTAAAAGTAATCGGACTCCAATGATAAACAACCTTACAAAAACATATTAAGTATTTATTATTACAGTATTATTTAAATCATATAACTAAATTATGAGTAAAATAAAGATCTAATGGTTGTCTCCATGCGATTTAGCATTTGGGCGATTAAGTAGTATATTTTCATTAAGACACCTTTTCCTTTTGCGGCTACTTGTTTTTTCTAATACATTATTAGAAGGTCTCCCTGCCTGAATTCTTTTACGGCCACTGGAAAAACCAGGTCTAGATTTTCTGCGTGAGACCGAAGTTGGTTGAACTTTCCATGCCCTATTTCACTTTTCGAATGGCCCTCCGCTCGCTACCGCTCGCTACGGGGGCTCAAGAAAAGGAAACTAACCAGGTGCTAACCCAATCTAACCCAAGACATACCCAAAAACAAGAAAAAAAAACAGTTTAGAAATATAACCTTAAAAAAAAATTTAAAACACCGACGGGGTTTGAACTCGAGTCGCCGAAGTTAAGACTAATCATGCAAACCCCTAGACCACCAGGGCACATACAAACGAGTGGTTGCTCCGCCTGTCTTAACAAGGCGTACGCGGGTGTATCGCGGTATGTTTTGTCTAGTCGCAGGCAGCCGTTATTTGCAGACAATCCATACCACGTTCAGACGCTACTTCGCAAGGCAGTGCGTTGTATCCTGGTATGGTCTGTCTTTACGCTACCGGGTGAACACTATACTCTCTACTTCTTTTTCTAGGAATATCTTCTTCTTCGTCTTCGAGCACGAGAAGCGCACGACGCGTTTTAAACGACATCCCGGAAAATACAAAACCCAAAATGCATTTATTTTCGGTTTGCAACCAACCGTTGACACTCAATAAAGTATATTCACGTTATCACTTAACACCTGCAACTTGTCACCTGACACTTATCGCCTGTCGCCTGCCACCTACCACCTGACACCTGACACCTGTAAGTATAATTGCGACCTTGGATCACTAAACTAGCACTTGTGCTATTTACACCCTGGTGCCAGAGCCAGCCGCTCTATTTATGTCGATTTATAAATAGAAGTGAAGCATCAGGCAAACATTTGTAAAGTAAACTCCTATTAGTTGCTTGCGCCTTACTTTATCAAATGCCTTATTATAATAAAAAAAAACAGGCGTATACATTTTGGTTGGCATCAAGACACCGCTGCTGCATCAAGACATTGTAGGCAAACAAAGCCAAACAAACCCTTCCCTTGTGGCAAATCCATTTCTAAAGCCAAACTGAGTATCTGCTATATTTCCTTCCAGCTGTTTATATATCCTATGGTTATGACTCTGAGAAAGATCTTCAGTGTGTGGCTCATTAGGCTAATCGTACGGTGTTCTTCACATTATTTGGCATTATACTTCTTAGGCATTGTGACAAACGTTAGTATTATTCCTGCTTCGTAGACTTTATTAAATAGATAAGGTTTAAGGCTGTGTGCATGTGGAAGTAATTGAATTGAGACTTTGTATTTCGTGTTTTAATTCAATTTATTAAATAGGGAATTTGCAGTACTTAAATGTTGTTCCTTAATCAATCTAAGCACATCTGCAGCTATGTCATCAGGACCTTTCCCATCATTGCCTGATTTTATCGCTTGTTGTGCGTCTTCCAGTTTCATTGTTAGTGTTGGTAGTTATTTCTTCTCTTTGGTCATTGAAAAAGGATTTAATGCATCCTTCCCATAAAGTAAGTTGATCTTTAATATCCAACACGATGTTTCCTTCTTCATTTGCCAGGATTTATGATTTTTGCTTCCGACCAGTTCCAGTAAACTATTTTATATTTTTTATGCACACTGTGCGAGTCGGGCAGTCTCTGCAGGTTTTCTGCAAAACAGCAACTAATTAAAATCCGAAAATTAACTAAAACCTCTGAGACGAAAAAAAAAAACAGATCATATTTGAGTATATGCTTGAGAAGCTAATATAAAGGCCCGCAGACAACCATTCGCTTTTGCTTTATCAGTGGTATTAGGAAAATGATCGAAGGCTAGGAAAAGTGGAAGACGATAAAACAGAAACAGTGGGTGATAAGGCTTATCAAGTGGAAATCGGTCGCCTGAGCAAGGAAATGAAAACTAAAACGCTTTTTGAAAAGAGAGCGAAGAAAACAACAAAATGATGCTACTGAGGCTGGGAAAGGTCGTAGGATAAAATCAAGCCACAGAAAGAAATGATTACACATCTGAATTTGGAAATATCACACCTGCAATAAATAAATAGCAGAAGAAGAAAGGGGCGTTAACCTTGAATATTCTAATGGAAACGAAATATAAAAATACATTCATAGAATATTTAAGTATCATCGAAATATTTTAATCCTTTATTGGATGAAGACAGAATATTCTGAAAATATTGAGTGCTATAGGGAAAGAGCAATCAACCAAGTGTCGAGTAAATGTCACTACCCATACTAATACCCATTAAATTCAATTTATTCGCCATTATATGCCAATCTAATATATAACCGAATAATTATACCTTTATTTCGTTATAAGCGAGAGCAAGCAATTCGACAAATTCAATTTAGCCCTTACCCTTCAGACTCTATGCCTTTGGGATATTCTATTAGATGAGTAATATGATTGCATGTCCAAGAGCATAAAAAATCATATCGGGTTTTTGGCCTAATTTTCAGTGAATATATTCACTGAAAAAGATTGACCAGGTAGGCTGAATTCATCATTTCCGTGCAACGCGTATATAACTCCGTAATCGTTTGATGAAATTTCAAAAGCAAATTGGTGTTGATGCATGGAAAATTAAAACGCCTTTGAAAAGAGGAATCGCGTGATCCTTGATGCTTACAATAATTTTTCGGATGATACGTCCGGTATGTCACCCTTGATTTTTTTATAAAAAAGCAATACCATTTAACTCGGGTTTTACTCGACAAAGGAATATGTATGTTTACGTTCGGATTTTATGAATGGATAATTTAAACTTTTTTGTAGTCAGTTGGATACAAATATTGCACATAAGCTGCAGTATATTAAGGCGTAAGTATCATAGGTACATTTAATGTTTTAAGGAGTATATTTCGTTTTTATGACGGCCGTAAAATCGTATCCGACGCCTCTGGAGTAATCAAAGCATTGACCTAACATAACATTAATTTACCACCATTTTCACATATGCACATCCAATAAACATCAACTAACTGCTCTTTGTGCTCACATATCTCGCTTTACGCTATTCTTCGAGAACATCGTCTTGTTTATAGAAAAACACATCAATCGGTTAAATTTAACCTCCGACTAAATATACCTTCCTAACACGTTTACACATTAGTCAATTAGAGGGGTGTCTGAGTGAACAATAAAGTGAGATTTCCACTAAATTCTGGCATTTGGTATGCGACGCTCGCCCGGAGATGAGTTGTTTTAATCATATAATATGGCTCGTATTATTATTGGGTTGGGGGATACTTTATTATGTCCGGAATGTAGATTTAGGGATTCCATTGACGATAAAGTGGCAGATATGCCAATTTCAATACACTTATGCACGATAATTTATTTAATCCGTCGATTGATGCTGAAACGTTTGATCGAGATATTTTTACTCCGCATAACGAAGCACAGGTTACACATACACATACCAATTTCATGCTAGGGCGTGGAGGGAAAAAAGAGTATAACTATATAAAGGGGTCAAAATGAAATATGTCAATAAGACAACTCCTAATGATTATCTCCACCCTCTGGTAGAAAGATTATGTTAATTGTGATATAATATGATGATAATTTAACAACTGTTTGTTATTGTAGCGCGACACGAGTTGTACTTACAGTACTTAACCTCTAAATTTCAGTGATATTTTATGATAGTGAGCCGGTGCCGGTGTAATTATTTTGCTGTCTTACTAGTTTTCAAACGTGTAGATTTCTTAAATAATTTGAAGTGCTTTCTAAGTGAGTAATAGCAAGTCAGAGGTCCAGAAAGATGGAACTCATGAAAAAGCATAGTAAGTAGTGTTTTGTACCTATAACCTATTTTAATTTTATTTGTTTAAATGGTTCTTGGTTACGCTGGGTTAATTGGGATTAATTTGGCTTGATGTTTTTGGGAAACAAATCTATATGTTTTTCGCCATAATACGGATACGCAAAAGGCATTAGGACCGGACGGAATACCTGCCATCGTGTTAAAGAACTGCGCCAATGAACTAATACCCGTTCATTCCAAGTTTTTTTCTTTATACTACGGAAAAGGAATTTACCCATCTTCTTGGAAAGTAGCTCGAGTGTAACCTGCTCCAAAAAAAAACTAAACAAACTATCGCCCAATTGCCTTGCTTCCAATAATATCCAAAGCCATGGAATGTAATAGTTAATCAGCAGCAACTAACTCAAGTACCTCGAGAACGACAGACTAATCAGCGATAATTAATACGGCTTTCGCAAAGAGAGATCGACAGGAGATATATTGGCATATGTCAGTCATATATGGAGTAGGGCAATTGAGAACAAGAATGACGGGCTGCTCAACAAATTGCCGTCCTTCGGACTGCCAGCCTCTCTCTGCAGCTGGCTCGGCAGTTTCCTTAAGAACCGATCTCTGCACGTTGCAGTTGATGGGCACATTCACCATTAACGCGGGCATGCCCCAGGGCGCAATACTTTTACCAACTCTGTTCCTGATCTATATTAATGACCTGCTGACCGAAACGAATAATGCTGTTTACAGTTTTGGAGATGACAGTACGCTTGTCTCCCAATTTAGATCAGAAAAACCTTTACCAGCGATTGAGACTTAACCGCAGACAGACGCAGGTTACAGCAATTAATCAAGACCTGGAGAAAGTTCAAACTTGGGGCAACAGAAATTTGGTCTAGTTCAATGCAGCAAAGACCCAAGCAGTCACGTTTACCAAGAGGGCCAATGCGGCGGGCCCTGACATCATTATGGCAAGATCGACCATTCCTTCATACTCGTCAATCGGATTGCTGGGTATCTCGGTCAACAGCAATATGTCCAGGCATGACCACGTTGCTAACATAGCAAAATCAGCAACCAAAAACTGTATGCACTGCAGCAGTTGCTCTTGCTCTACAAAACGCAAATAAGACCGTGCTTAGAATATTGCTCACACATCTGGGGTGCCGCTCCAAAGCACACCCCAAAGCTGCTGGATTCCATTCAGAAGAAAGCTGTGCGTCTCGTCGGCGATCCGAAGTTGACCCAGAATCTGGATAGTATGGAACACCGCAGACATGTGGCCCAGATGCCCCTGTTTTACAGATACTTTCACGGCAGGTGTTCTCAGGATTTGGCCCGCCTCATCTCGTCTCTGGCAATGCCTGTCATCTATTCAAGAACCGTGTCAATCAACATCTTCGCACATACACCGTTCGTCGAGCGCTATAGGATCTCCCTTTAGTGTGTGTGCCACTACCATAAAAAAATTATTTAATATTCTTTGGAATCGTGGAGTGGGCATTTTTTGCTATTTAAATTTTTACAGGTTTTGGTCGTTTTTTGAAATTGATTTAAACTCTAACTCGTCGCGTTGCCTTCTAGTGGTATATGTGTTACGGAAAAACTCTTGTTGCTGGGAGCACCATTTATTTGCGATATTGTTTGGTCTATTTTGTATTAGATCTTTGGACAATTTTCAAAATGTAATTAATTTTTAAATGCTCTTATTTGTTAGTTTTTTATTAGAAATATTTTTTTTGTAAAGCAGCAAAATGCTGGAACCTTTCAGCTTAATAGTCCATTAACAAACTTAGATCTGATTTTTACCTCACCATTGGCCGTTTCAGGTAAAATTTCATCCACACAACATAATATTATTTTTTAATATATTTTTTTGACTTTATGTCCCTTTTAAGGCTTAGTAATATGTATCTTTCTCGAGTTGTAAAATAAATAATAATTTTCTTTATGGTGCTGATGTGGTAATAACCTGATCATCGTTTCATCTTCCTTTTTATACAGTTATTACAGAAATGAAATAAGCAGGCCTGCCTGGATCCACCTCAAAAAGACGATTCATGTTTCATGTGCTTAATAAACTGGATGAAGTTTACGAAGCAAGTGTCATGGGGGTAGGTTTACAACCATCCTTTGGTCAAGCAATAAGTGATGTAAACCTGCGTAAAAACTCCACACTATTAATAAAAGATATACCAGCTAAAGAATATGTTTTTCTTTTTGAAGTTTTATGTTAATATTTGCATTCAAAGTTTTTAGGAACTAGGGGTTCGCGAGACCGAGACCGAGACCGGTCTCGGAGAAAAAATTCAGTCTCGGTCTCGGTCTCGGTCTTGTCTCGGTTTGGTCTCGGTCTCAGTTTGAGCAAATAAAAACTAATTAAATAATTTACTGTTTTATTTCGTTAATAACACAAACGCTACTTCGGAATGTTAAGTTAAATGAAACATCTAATAAGTGTCTTTTGTGTATGTAGGTAGGTATAGGAGTGATAGGGATTTTTAAGTATGTACACATAAAAACTAGGTACCGATTTATGTCAATTTTATTGTCAAACTCAACGCTTTTTCTACTTATTTTTTACATTTCTTATCAGTTGTAGCGTAGCCATACAAAGTGATGTCGTTTTCAAACATTATGTATTATATGGAAACATTTATTTTAACTCTTAAAATTTAACGGTATACAGGGTGTCGCGAAATTAGTGGACGAAACATCAACCATGTATTTATCGGTCAAAAATAACTAAAATTTTTCTTATAAATATATATCGGGAAGGAAGCTAGAGCCTCTTAAAAAGGGCCCCCTGAATATGGTTTCCTTTAATTATTTCCGAAACGGTGTAAAATAAAGTTTTAAAATTTTGGGATTTTACTAACTTTAATATTCTGAATTTAAAAATGGAATTAAAAATAAAAAATTTTAGTCAGGTGCGAACATTTTAGGGGGCAAATCTAAAAATTAACTTTTTTTGGGCTAACTTTTTATATATATTTTCTTCAAATTTCGAAAATTTGATTTTTTTTTCGCAAAAAGTGCTTCTTAGTTTACTTCGCTAGGACGCAGCGTTTTTGAGAAAAACGGATTTTAAAGTATCATGACTGCCAAAAACGGGTGTAAAATGAAGGTTATAATTTTTAATATTCCCCAAAAATTCCTTTTGACTTTACAAGACTTCATATTATTATAAAATAGTAGAAACACTTGTTCCCGAAAAAAGTTATGACAGATTTTAAAATTTGATAAACCATAGCATTCAATTTACACCCATTTTTGGCAGTCGGAATACATTTATAATCCATTTTTTTCAAAACCCTGCGTCCTAATGATACGAAATAAAAGTTTTTTTTACCCAAAAAAAATTAATTCAAAATTTGTAAAGAAAATAAAAAATAGCCCACAAAAAAGTTGACGTTAATTTTTTATATTCACTCCCAAAATGTTAAGCACCTGACCTGACTAAAATTTTCTATTTCTTATTCCATTTCCGAATTCTAAATATTAAACTTAGTGTACAGGGTAATTTTTTATATTTTCCCACCCCCCTTAACTTTTTTGTGCCACTGTTTAGAAAAAGATGTAAATATAAAAGTTGTAGTGCTAGAGAAGTAGTTCTCAGAAAATATATTTTTGTCTATACAGGGTGTTGCACAAAGTGCGAAAAACAAAAAATATATATTTTTTAAATGGGACATCCTGTATATTTCTCCTCAGGACGAAAGATCTTTATTCTCCGATTACAAAAATATATAATTTGTCTTCATTTGCTTAAGCCATTTCCGAGCTATTTGCCTTTAAAAGTTGGCAAAGCATAAATTCAAACCAATCGAAGTAGCCTTGCTCGCCATTAAGAAAAATATGAAATGTGTCAAAATAGCCGTGAATGACAGTGGCAAAAACAGCTATTATGTCAAATTATTGGCTCTATTTTTTATGAAGGTTCCCTAACTGGCGAAAGATAATTACAATTTTTAAATCAGGAAACAGAGATTCTCTTGGTATGCTTCCAATTCGCCAATCTGCTCAAATAATAGGCGGGGGAACCGTCCACTGGCCACCGAACAGCCCAGATCTAACGCCTTTACATGAGTTTTTGGGGGGATATTTAAAAACAAAGTTTATGCTCAGAGAAGTGCCATTATTGAAGAGCTCAGGGTGAGAATTGTATACTATATAAACGACCTTAACCAGAACAATCGAATTTTTATTACCCATGCAACAAATAAATTAGAAACCGACTTCCGGGATTGTATCAATAGTGGGCATATTCAACAATAACTGAAATACTTAAGTTTTTATTATGAAACATGTTAGGATACGAATTTGTATATAATAATAAAAAATGATTAAAACAATGATTTATTTTATTTAAATCAACTTTTAAAGTTAAATAGCTCAGAAATGGCTTAAGCAAATGTAGATAAATTATATATTTTTGTAATAGGAGAACAAGGATCTTTCGTCCTGAGGAGAAATATACAGGATGTTCCATTTAAAAATATATATTTTTTTGTTTTCATACTTTTTGCAACACCCTGTATAGACAAAAAAATGTTTTCTGAGAACTACTTCTCAAGCACTGCAACTTTTCTATTTACCCTTTTTTTCTACACAGTGGCACAAAAAAGTTAAAGGGGGTGGGAAAATATAAAAAATGACCCTGCACTTAGGGGAATTTCAAAATTTTAAAACTATTTTACACAATTTTGGAAATAATTAGAAAAAAACATCTTTAGGGGCCCACCTTTAAGAGGCCCTAGCTCCCATAGGGGGCGTTTCCTGATATATCTTTATCGAAAAAATTTAAGGTATTTTTGACCAATAACTACAGGGCTAATGCTTCGTCCACTAATTTTGTGACACTCTGTATATGTATAGAGTATAAGTGGATATGGTCAAAGGTGGCCATTCATCTTTTAATATACTAATCTGATACGATGTTTTATTACCTTGTAGATATTACGAAAAATGTGAAAACTCATAGCTGTTTATTGCTTGGAAATGGCTCAAAATAAGTTATCTACGTAATTACATATTATGTACAGGGTGTCCGGTTATAAATGTAACCCCCCATTAACTTTTTTATTTGCCCTCGTATAAAAAATGTTAAATACAAAAGTTGTAAGGATTTTCATACAGTTTTCTCCGGTGTTACTAGAAAAACAATTGAACATCGTAATTTTACTGTACAGATTAAATTAATGTTTTTTTTTTAATGGGACACCCTGTATATTCTTTGGTATATCGATAGAGCTCTTTAAGGCGAGTTCAGTAATATAAGGTTTGTTGGGTCTAGCTATAATAGTTACCACGTAAATTGCAAGAATGTCGGGTATCTGATTATTACTGAACCCCTCTCCTAAATTATTTATTTGGTGAGCAAGAAAAAAATTCTTCCTTCAGAAGCTTTTCTGATATTCATTTGTTTTTCTAGTAACACCGCAGAAAATTTTCTGAAGGAACCTACAACTTTTGTATACATTTTTTTCTAGCTCACCAAATAAAGAATTTAAGAGAGGGGTTCAGTAATAATCAGATACCCGACATTTTTGCAATTTACGTGGTAACTATTATAGCAAAGTATATGTAAACTAGTAGCTCCACTCCCCCAAATATTTTCTGCCAGCCGCCGAAAATCCGCAGATTGTTGGCAGCATGTGGAGCATTTTAGTTTAATCAGTCGTTCGTGTGTAGGCACAGTGTTCAGAACAGAGTCGGATTTGTGAAAATCGTTAATTTTATTTCTATTTTAATATTTTATTCGGACTTCGGTGGAAATATATACGAAGCAATGAAAAATACAAAGGCAAATAGGAAAGATCTATTGTCGGATTAGTGAATAGATATGTTAATAAAATTAGGTGAAGGAGGCGACAAGACCTGAAAAATCGTCTAGGTGTCAGATTTTTTTTGTAAGTACATATTATATAACGATAATGGAATGCTTTGTAAATATTAAATATATTTTGGCACAGTGAAACTAACACAAACTAACTAAATTTATTCAAATTGATTATAAGGTATCGGAACCGGTTCAAATAATTAAAATAAGTTGAGACTAAATGAAACTAGACGAAAGTTGTTTGGATCACTAACCCAAATTAACCAAATCCATTAAAATTGATTATAACGTTTCAGAAGAGATTCAAATGATTAAAATAAGTTGAGACAATGTGAAACTAATCAAAAGTTGAATCGACGATTAACCCAAACTAACCAAATCTATTGCAATTGATTATAACGTATCGGAACCGCTTTAAATGACTAAAATAAGTTGAGAATAAGTGAAAGTAAGAGAAAGTTGAATAGACGACTAACCCAAACTAACCACATCTATTAGAATCGATAATGACGTCGGCATTGTAACCATTTCAAATGGCTAAAATAAGTTGAGAATAAGTGAAACTAACCGAAAGTTAATTGAACACTAACCCAAACTAACCAAATCTATTAAAATTGATTATAACGTATCGGAACTGCTTCAAATGGCTAAAATAAGTTGAGAATAAGTGAAGCTAACCGAAAGTTGATTGGACTACTAACCCAAACTAACCAAATCTATTAAAATTGAATATAACGTAACGGAACCGGTTCAAATGATTAAAATAAGTTGAGACAAAGTGAAACTAATCAAAAGTTGAATCGACGATTAACCCAAACTAACCAAATCTATTGAAATTGATTATAACGTATCGGAACCGCTTTAAATGACTAAAATAAGTTGAAAGTAAGCGAAAGTTGAATCGACGACTAACCCAAACTAACCACATCTATTAGAATTGATAATGACGTCGGTATTGTAACCATTTCAAATGGCTAAAATAAGTTGAGAATAAGTGAAACTAACCGAAAGTTGATTGGACTACTAACCCGAACTAACCAAATCTATTAAAATTGGATATAACGTAACGAAACGGGTTCAAATGATTAAAATAAGTTGAGACTATGTGAAACTAACCGAAAGTTCAATCGACGACTAACCCAAACTAACCAAATGTAATAAAATCATTATAACGTATCGGAACCGCTTTATATAACTAGGATAAGTTGAAAATAACTGATACCAACCGACAGTTAAATCGACGACTAACCCAAACTATCCAAACCTCTTAAAATTGATTATAATGTATCGAAATCGATTCCGATGACTAAAATAAGTTGAAACTAAGTGAAACTAACCGAACGTTGATAGGACGACTAACCCAAACTAACCAAATCTATTACAATTGATTATAACGTCTCGGAACCGGTTCAAATGATTAAAATAAGTTGAGACTAAGTGAAACAAACCGAAAGTTGAATAGACGACTAACTTAAACCAGCCAAATCTATTAAAATTCATTATAACGTATCGGAACTGGTTCAAATGAATAAAATAAGTTAAGACTAAATGAAACTAACAGAGAGTTTAATCGACGACTAATCCAAAGTAATCAAATCTATTAAAATTGATTATAACGTATCGGAACAGGTTCAAATGACTAAAATAAGTTGAAACTAAGTGAAGCTAGTCGAAAGTTGATTATAGTTGTCCCCAAACTAACCCAAACTAACCAAATTTATTGAAATTGATTATAACGTATCGGAACCGGTTCAAATGACTAAAATAAATTGAAAGTATGTGAAGCTAATCGAAAGTTGATTGGACGACTAGCCCAAACTAACCAAATCTATTAGGATTTATTATAACGTATCGGAACCGCGTTAAATAACTAAAATAAGTTGAGAATAAGTGAAACTAACCGAAAGATGAATCAACAACTAACCCAAGCTAACCAAGCCTATTAAAATTGATTATAACGTATCCGAACCGGTTCAAATGACTAAAATAATTTGAAACTACGTGAAGTTTATCGCAAGTTGATTGGATCACTAATCCAAAGTAACCAAATCTATTAAAATTGTTTATAACGTATCGGAACCGGTTCAAATATCTAAAATAAGTTAAGGCTAAGATAAATTAACTGAAAGTTGATTTGGTGACTAACCCAACTAATAACATCTATTAAAATTGATTATAACGTCTTAGAACCGGTTCAAATGATTGGAATATGTTGTGACTAAGTGAAACTAACTGAAAGTGGAATCGACGATTAACCCGAACTAACCAACCTAATCCGGTTAGTCGTTCAATCAACTTTTGGTTAGTTTCACTTAGTTTCAACCTATTTTAGTCATTAGAACCGATTCAGATACTTTATAATCAATTTTAGTAGATTTGCTTACTTTGGTCTAGTCGTCGATTCAACTTTCGGATAGTTTCACTTTTTCTCAACTTATTTCAATCATTTAAAGCGGTTCCAATATGTTATAATCAATATTAAGAGATTTGGTTACCTTGGGTTAGTCGTCGATCCAACTTTCGGTTAGTTTCACTTATTCTCAAGTTATTTTAGTCATTTAATGCGTTTCCGATACATTATAATCAATTTTAATATATTTGGTTAGTTTAGGTTAGTCCTCGATTCAACTTTCGGTTTGTTTCACTAAGTCTTAACTATTTCAATCAGTCGAACCGATTCCGATGCGTTATAATCAATTTTAATAGGTTTGGTTAGTTTGGGTTTGTTGTCGATTCAAATTTCGGTTAGTTTCACTTAGTTTTAACTTATACCTTGGTCATTTGAACCGGTTCGAACACGTTATAATCAGTTTTAATAGATTTGGCTAGTTTGGGCTAGTGGTCGAACCAACTTTCCGTTAGTTCACTTATTCTTAACTTATTTTAGTCATTTAAAGCGGTTCCGAAACATTATAATCAATTTTAATAGATTTTTTTAGTTTAAGTTAGGTTTCCAATAAACTTTCGGTTAGTTTCTTAAATTATTTTAGTCATCCGATACATTATAATCAATTTTGATAGATTTGGTTAGTTTGGGTTAGTAGTTCAATCAACTCTCGGTTAGCTACACTTATTCTCAACAACTTATTTTAGTCATTTCAAGCTTTTCAGAATACATTAAAATCAATTTTAATAGATTTGGTTAGTTTGGGTTATTCGTCAACATCTTTCGGTTAGTTTCATTTAGTCTCAACTTATTTTAATTATTTGAATCTGTTCCGATACGTTATAAATAATTTTAATAGATTTGGTTAGTTTGGGTTAGTCCTCCAATCAACTTTCGGTTAGTTTCAGTTAGTATCAACTTATTTTAGTAATTTGAACCCGTTACGTTACGTTATAATCAATTTTAACAGATTTTGTTAGTTTTGGTTAATCGTCGAATCAAGTTTTGGTTAGTTTCACTTAGTCTCAGCTTATTGTAGTCATTTGAACCGGTGCCGGTGCCGATAAGGTACAATCAATTTTGATAGATTTGTTTAGTTTTGGTTAGTCGTCCAATCAACGATACAAAAATGCCGTAACGCGAGACAAAAACATAAACCATGTCATAACGTGGCCTTGAAAAATCACTTTCATGAAACCAAAGAAGTGTAGTAAAAATGAGATTCCGAAGTATTATATTATTAAATATTTTTAAATATATTTTAGGTAATCCACTATTATTGCTATCTTTGAAACGGTCAAAGCTACAAAGTTGATTAAATTAGAAAGTTGCCATTACTGGTGCCTTTTCAAGATCGATTTGCAATGTTGTTAAATTCTTGTTAGATTCTGAGATAGCAACACCTAAAAATGACACCCCGTATAACAATTTTTTTTTTCAATTTCCTTCTATGAAAATATTTTTACAACTTTGCTCAGTTTCACTTGATTTTTCACCCAGCCGGCATTCAGTAGGTCTTTCGGTACGAGTCCATACAATCTCCTGAATACATCTCTGACTAGAGAAAGCCACGCGAATCAATCGGACACTAACGCAGCGCATCGGTCATCTCCAGTTGTCACTTGATATAAAAGAATGTGGCTGAATTACATCAAAGGATTTACCGCTGAGTGAACTTACTAGTTTACATATACTTTGATTATAGCTAGACCCAACAAACCTTATATTACTGAACTCGTCTTAAAGAGCTCTACCGATATACGGAAGAATATACAGGGTGTCCCATTTAAAAAAACATTAATTTAATTTGCACAGTAGAATTTCGATGTTCAATTGTTTTTCTAGTAACACCGCAGAAAACTATATGAAGATCCTTACAACTTTTGTACTTAACATTTTTTTATACGAGCGAAAATAAAAAAGTTAAAGGGGGGTTACATTTATAACCGGACACCCTGTACATAACAGTATAACCTTTTTTCTAGAATCTTAAAAAGAAACAGCCCAATTTAAAATAAACAAGCGTTATACCCGGATTTGCACGATTTTTAAATTTTTTGGTTGATTGGAGGAGAAATAATTGGCGTTGGAATAAAATTGCCAATATAAAAATAATTTTTCAGAAAAATAAGTTTTGAAAATTCAACAAATAAAAATATTTTTCGAGACCGAGACCGAGAGTCTCGTTACCTTGGTCTCGGTCTTGGTCTCGGTCTCGATAGGTAAGTCTCGGTCTCGGTGTCGAAAACGAGACCGAGACCATAGTCTCGCGAACCCCTATTAGGAACTTCTCAAGAACGCGAGGATGACACTATTGGGTACAACGATGATGACAGCACTGCTGATAATAATTATTATACACCGGACAAAACTGAATCAAGTGACAATAGTGAAGTGGACGTGTTTAAAACCATTTTATCAAAAAAAAACCTCTAAATTTTGGAGAAAAGAGAATCTTGGTAGATGAAACAGTGCCTGCAACGCTGAAAACAAATCGCTGCTGAGAAAGGGGCGTATTCAAGAAAAAAAGAAAGGAATGAAAAGTAAGAAGAAGCACAGGAATATAATACACATCAACAAGAGGAAAAGTAATTAAAGCGCGAATGTCCATACCACTAAGTACCTGCCGAATGAAACGTGATCGAAAATTGGAAGTGAAGTTGGCTGAATACAAAACAATAATAGGAAAGATTTTTGCAGATTTGTCACTAGTTGATAGAAATAAAAAAGTAACTTTTATAGCTGGTTTGGTCGATAGTACCCAGCCGATTTCTTCAAGGAAAAGAGCTAAAGATCCTGATAAAGAAAAAGTCAAGTGTCACAGGCATGCAGTCTTGAATGGATAGATGTGGTTGAAGATACAGAGGCTTATGCAGTGACGCGGATTCTTTTTTTATTCGGCGGTGGTGGAAACCGTGATTCAAGTCAAGCAGTGCTGGGACTGCTGGGACTATGGAAAATGTAGGAGCCGGTTTCCTGATGTAATAATTTAGAATAATGGAATCTACGGTTTCAGATTTAAATTTCAATAGTACAATATAACCGGCAGTGGATAGCATGGTCTAGACATAGTACATCCTATTACAGCATAGCACTTTTTAATATAGTTTTAATTTTTAGCAGTGAATAATGAACACACTTTCGTGATACACTAGACTACTGCCTTTTAATATAAATTTTAGGAAAGAAGATTTTAGTTCTTCACGTTTAATGCACAAAAACAGAACAGAAACAGCTACAAGGAATTTAATTAAAAATATAAACAAAAATTTTGAAGTAAAAAAGTCGGATGAGATATCATATATTAATTATTACGCCGAATGGGAACAATTTGACTGCAAAATTAAATGCCAATGTAATGGTTTAAGGTGCTGAAAGTCGAACCTAAAACGCACAAGTTTGGCAAAAATAAAGTTACTTATTTTGTAGAAGGTAGATTATTATTAAGAAATTACATTAAGTTAATCAAGAGTTCGGAGAAACGGTTGGGAAAGCTTACCGTTTAGAGTAAATGGGTTCAATGAAATTAAATATAGTAACTAATTAAAGTTATTTACGAGCAAATTGTTTGAAATTTTCCTTAAAAAAGAAGTTATCTTAGCCTAACGAGAAAATGGTGAATAAAGATAGGTGGAAACAGAGTTAATAATTTTGACCCTTTCTGTGAAATGGCAAACACAGCTTGTGTTCAAAGTTTTTGGAAGTTTGTTTATGGAAATAACCCAAACTAGCTTGAGTTAGCTTAGGCTATACCAAATTAAAGGAATCAATACAAACATTTATTAAAAGGCATTCAATTTTAGTAAATAAATAAATAATGTATAATGAGGAGCGTACTTTGAAAGCAACCATTGACTCGTCGACAGGCAACAAGTTCGAATGTTTGTATAGCTTGCAAAAAGAATCGTTGAGCATAGCGAGACCTCACCTTATATAACTTGTCATAGTCTGGCTAGCCCTTACCAACAGCCCTGGTGTTATCATTTACATGAGTATTCTCCACTAACTTTTTATACCTTTTGGATGACATGACTTGAGTTACAGAACGCACTGCTAATATCGGATCAGTTGACCAAAAGTTTACCAAATATGGAAGTTGGTGGTTCCTCATTAACATCATGATCCTAAAAAGGTTCTGATTTAATTTATTGTTGTATTTTGTTGGTTTTTCGATGAGTCTGAACCTTCTTTCTTATTAGATTTTCTCGGAAAGGTTTGTGATATGTATAAATTAGTTTGCTCAATAATGAGATCTAAAATGTTGTCTTTAATAGGTTCTAATTGTATTTTCAAGGACGGAATGGGGAAAACAGTCAAACAGTAAACACTTCAAATATAAACAAAATAAGTATTCTTTATTTACAAAAATATTTACCCCCTTCGTTGGGAGTAACACATAATTAAAATATGAAGACAATATCTATTTCTACAGCTCAAAAAAGAAGTTATAAAGAAGCTTATCTTGGTAATGCTTACCTGTTAGGTGTTTTATTTAAAAGAAATTACACCTAGAGGGAAAAGACTCATGAATCTTTGTTTCCAAGGTTCTTAAATATATATGTTTAGTAATACCTACCAAGTGAGCCGAACAATTAAAGCTGAAAAGGTTAATGTGAATTAGTAATATAAAAAACTTAAATTTTACACTAGGTAAACTTTTACATAATAAAGAGGACAGAACTGACCTTGAAATATTCCAGTCAGCTGGATAAGTACCTCCCTGTCTGAAGTTCCTGTGGCTTAGAGTGATTTGTATCCTTCTCTAATCGTGTGAAATATCTGACTAGACTGAAGTTTCTACTCCAACCTATCCATGAAGCATGGAAGTTTAAGATTTACCCATAGACAGCATAAATCCCAATTGAAAATCATAACATCTCTGTGCTATTCCCAAATGAAAATTATCTAATATTCTCTAACATCAACATCCCATAATAAAACCTGAAGCAAACATGAAACCTTTAGCCACTTTACTTAGGATTGTTGAAATGTTCCGTTTTTTATAAAGCACAAGCCAACGATTACCTACCTTACTAGGTGGTGGATTAATCCCAAAAATTAACAAGCTCCTCAAATATTAGAAACAATAAGATAGACCAAGCCCTTCTCAGGTCTAATGGCACAAGGTTTTGAAAATCATTTGGCCTAATGGACCCATGATGCTTCTTAAATTCAAAATTATAAAATCAGGTCGACTAGACTCTTCGGAATGTTCGGCCACCATGCAGACAAGGGCCACTTGACCGCTTGACCTCGTTGTCCGATGTCAATTGTCAGCTCATTGACACCGAGCGGTGAAAGGTGTTTTCTCATGCACAGTGCGATATAGAATGAACATTAGTGTCACTCGGGTTGGACTGCTCGAGTCTTCATCGTAACCACATCAGGAATGACGTCATATTTAAATATTAACTTACAAGAAGCATAATGACTAAAGATGAGAATTAATTCGAAAGAATACAATCTTTATTGGAAATTAAGGCAATATTGAATTAGTAAGACAGTATGTAGTATGTAGTGAATCAGTGACTTGAATTAATATATCAAAAGTTAGTTTTATTACTATAAAAATTTTTGCCATAAAGAAAGGTTAATAGTTCTCAACAACATCTCGTAAAAAGAAACTTAAAGACTGTCTGATATTTCGTGGCGTAATAACTTAATGTTTGCTTAAGTTATGAAATAATTTATGTTCTAAATAAATACGAGTAGGTAATAGTAAACATGTAAGAAATACATGTAAAGGGTAAGTGATATTTTTCCAGAAAGTTAATTAAATACATTCAAAGCATAATATATGAAAACAATTATAATAACGTATATTGCTTGAACTCTTTAAAAAAGGCAGGTAGCAATTACTAATAATATCTTCATGAAAAATTAAATGCTAAAATGGTATGGCTCTTTCAGAAAATCGATATCTTTATTATGTAAATGGTCACAGTACAGTTTGTTTTCCAATTTTAATCTCAACATCACTTCCTTCTTCGATTTCTTCCAGCATTGGTGGCAAATGTGGGGACACCGGACTCAAGAAGTCATTTGAGAAATTTACAGGAGTAGGTGCTAGTTGTGGTGGAAATACTTAAATTACTGGAATATAGGTATCACAGTTCCTGACGTTGACAACGTTCCCTGACGCCTGACAAAGTGATGATGGAGTATTGCAGCTTATTTGCGCGTTCACACTTGTCCGGTTACCGCCTTCAGGTTTAGCCTGTGTGATTTATCCAAGGTACACCTAGTGATACCTTGCCTCCAAAAATATCGGAAGCTGCTGTTAACGCAGATGATGCCAACACTTCTCAATGTTCATCTACTCTTACTATTCGCTAGTCTAATAAGAAGAATAGGCAATCTGATGAAGTTGAGAAGAAAATTCTGGCGGCATTAGAGAAAACTGACAATCATCACCTTTCATTCTGCAAGGTTTTTTTGCCAACGATAGAGGACTTCAAGAAGAAACTATTGACTTTCAGATGGAGTGCTAGAGCTTATCCGCAATATTAAAAAAATGGTTATCACCTACACGTTGCTCCAGTATGACAAACTTACCATCAACTTCACGATGCACGATGCAGTACAGGCAAGAAGGCAACCAACCATTCCATAAAGACACACCACAGCAACCGTTTAACCAAACTCCAGCATTTCAGTATTCTTATCATCTCCAGCAATTCTCACATGACCAAAACACCTCACAACCTCTTAGATGCCTGTGTCAAGTTCCACAGGAACCTCAATCTCCTCATCAGTCAATTCTCCATCCGATTCTCAATATTCTGACATAGTCTTTACCACTTTATAAAAAAATACTCTTCACAAAAGAAAAAAAATAATACTATTTTATGTTCATTCTTATAATATTAGAAGAAAAATGTTTGCTGCTTATTAGCTGATGTGGATTTCACTCAGGAAAATGGTTTTCTTTTAATTCTTACATTCTCGTTTTATATTGTTAGAGAAAAAAAATTCTGAATAAAGCCTTTCTTACCTGATAGTTAAGCTAAGCATTTCTCTTGGACTGATGCAATTCCTCATTTTTGTGTTTTGACGCTGTAAAACTGGCTGTAATTTAGTATGTAATTCTTCAAAAGACGAAACAGACATTCTAAATGAATTAAAAAAAATTTTTCGTCACTGCTTAATTCTTCATACAGAATTTGAAAGGCACTAATCTCATTACGTGTTTGGAGCAGATGGTGTACCTAATGTGCCCTATTACGATTACTTTGCTTTTTACGCTTTCTGTATAAATACCACAGAGCTATAGCCGCATTACGATCCATAATCGAGAACACCGAAACGTAGACTAAAGTTTTTTAACCAACACAAAACCGGACCTGATGAAAACCTGATTGCGTCCGGATATTTTAATTTTACTTCAGGATTCTGTCCGGTTCAAAACGTGACCGGCGAACCTGATAGTTTGAAAGAGGTTTTCTTCTCATTGTCAGGAAGGCTAAAGAAGTATTGAAGAATTCTCTCCCGATGATCAGGATTATCCAAATTCTACATAACTGCAAAAAATACATTTAGTTGATAAGTGCTATCAATGTGCGCTGGGATATATGTTTCCCACAAATGTCAATCCGTCAAATGTGGTATGGGCTGTGGGAAATATTCTTCCCACTTACAAAAGTCGTCTTCCTAGCATCATAAGGATGCGAAGTACGAAAATATATATAATCTTATAGTACTAACCGAAATTGCTAAAACAAAGTTTTATACCCTACCTGAGCCAAAAGATATTTTCAGATTACTTGCAAAAACACAAAATCTGCTAATCACAAAGCACCAAAAACGTGATCGCTTGGAGAAAACGAAGAAAATTCCCATAAAACAACACCGCCATGCGAGTTGTCATTCTTTCTTAGTATTTTGGTATGTCTCATATAGATGTTAGCACTAATACGTTTAGTCCCGTCTCACATAGAGCATAATTTTGATGGTAGGAAAATAGGCACCCACCGCCCATAATAGAGTTAAAGAAAAACTTAATAAAAGTGTACCTAACTTAAAGTAACTACTAGAAATAGCCACCCCCAAATGCATGCATTTGTGCGCTTCATTATCGACTTCACATGACTGTCGTATCTGGTCTCTTAGATCATCTTCATTTAGAACTGGAGTTCTGTAGATTAATGATTTTAGGTGCTCCAAAGAAAGAAATGGAGTGTATGACGATCTGGAGAACTGGGTGGCCAAGGTTGAGGTCCTGCAGGCCCGATCCATCGATTGGTATAATTTGCATCTAAATACTGACGTGCAACTAAAGTCTGGGGAAGCACCATTATGTATAAACCAAATTCTAGCTCATCCTCTTATTGGGATATCTCTTAAGATTTCGGTTAAGGAATAATCTATAAATTATTAAAGCCTACGTGGCAGAAAATAAGAAAATCCCCAAAAATTTGAACATGTGGATTGTCTTTGACCTGAAGATGATTGTTGGGGAAAAGCCCCAACCTGTGTATTAACTTATCGTTTTGCACCGTATAATTTGGTGAAAATATCCTGTATGTCCGTTGTATGAATGAGGCATAATTTAGCTACGAATATATTTATTTCACCCCAGGTAAACAGTAATTTGTGCATTTAAAGCATTGAATTTTAGTTACTCCTTAGTTCGAACCTGGATTATCGGTAGAATAGATTCCATTATATGAAATAATCACTGAAAAGCAAGTTGTCACTCCGTCAAGGAAATCGTTATTAATCGTTCTCAGTATAATATATCTTTGTCTTCATCAATGTTGTATAAATAACAATATGTCAAATCAAGAAAAATGTTTCTACCCTCTCAAATGCATCCGCGTCCGCGCAATTTCCCGCTTTGTTCTCCCTATCCGCGCCGCGTAGGAAAAATTAGATTTTAGTGCCTGACAAACACTCAACCGTGAAGCAATGACCCAGTCATCGTTCTAGTTGAGTTAGGTGCCAAAAGCATCGGCCTCTGTCACTGTCCTGCTTGAATTTGGCGCCAAGAACATATACCCAGTCGTAGCTCTGTTTGACTAGTTCAGGAGGCAGTTAATTTTTTAACTTATTTTCCTGTTTAATCTGTTTTCTTAGTGACAAAAACGAGAATTTTTGACTCTGGCAAAATTTTTTTAATGGATTCAAGAAATGAAAATAAAATAATTTTCCCAGTCATAAACATTTTACATTTACTAAAGAGGAATATAAAGTTTATGGAAATAGCAGCAGTCTGGCATATCTCAGATAGCGGAAAGTGAGTCTGGCTGTAAATTTGTTGATTCAAAAATTTGACCGATTTTGCGAATCCGTAACCCTTAGTTTTCCAGGTGTGAAATTTAGCATATAAATTGACATATTCATAAACTGTAATTAAAAATATGTGGATGATATACGAAATTGGCAAATGAGTCTGGCCGCATCTTCGAAATGGAAAAAATAGATAATTTCTTCTCGTATTTTCCCGTGTCTCAAAATTTGTCACATATACTATAATTTCATAGAAAATACACGTCTGGCTGACATTTACATTCACAAAGACCATTCCAGATAAGTCTGGTGGTTAAATGAGGAGCAGAACAACAGCATGTGAGTATTTAGGTAACGACGCTGGATTGCGAGTTACCTGAAGCCAGCTGCCTAGATCTCGATAAAAGGGATCGCTATCTCTGTTGTTTGTTTCTTAAAAACAAAAAATGTCCATCCCTAGATAGTATTTCCAGTGCGGTTTTTCTCTAGTATTTCATCCTTTTTAGAATATTCGTTAAAAGGAAAATTTTGACCGTTTTTGTGGGAAATTTTATTCTCAAGGGTTGGCAACACTGATCGACCGGCAGTTTGACCCTAGTACTCGTGGCAGAAAGACGAATTTATTAGAGCAAAATAGTGGCGCCAACATTTGTTTTTTGTGTAATATGCAAGAAATCGTCGAAGCCAATTAAGAAATTTTCACAATTGACTGTCAAAATGTGCCAAAGTGTCTGTTATTAGGAAACAGCACAACTTGAAATATAATGATGTGGATTTGCCTACTGTCGTCGAGGACGATAGGGGTTTTCATTCAAAATTTTATAGTAATTTTACTGGACTGATGAGTATATACCGTCCCTCTGAATTTAGCGAGCCTGACGATCATTTGACGAGCCTGGGCAAGGTTTTGGGGGTGTTCCACATTAGCCAGATTATATTTTAAGCTCTTATTATCATCATCTGAAAAAATTGCATGACTGCGGAAATGAAGGAAATTTTTTTGATGAAAGCTTTTCAATTTTTCACCTGCCAGCTATATTATCCATACTCACAGATTAGCCAGACTATTTTTTTTACTTAACTTCATTATACCTCTTACTACTAGTACTATTTTTATTATTGGAAAAAAAGAAGCAGTGTATTCGTATGCTCTGACCCATTTCCGCCTCAACCCATCGAATATGAATTTTGCTCAGAATTACTATAGCCGAACAATTCTATTCATGGTTGCTGACTGGGAAAATAAGTACCGAAAATTGTCACTGCCTCCTGGACCATTAGTAGTTTCCTCATTTATTTTGTTTGCCCAGATATCTAGAAAACTTCTGATGTACTCTGTGTTCCTTTTTTTTAACACTGGATTAAGGATTCATTGGGCGTTTTAACGCATTTTCTCGATACAATACAACTCGTATCGTCTCTCCTGCTGAAGATAGAAGAAGGAAAAATGGCGGTTGGAAATTTGTAGTTAGACAAATCTATTCCTGTACTCGAGAATCGAATCAAATGGCCGAAGTCTTATATCTCTGTTGAAGATAAGATGAGAGACTCGTAGCAAAGTTACAAGGTATTTAGTGTGAAAGGAGAAGCAGTTAATTTAAATGCAAGAAAACTCAATTAAATTGAGTAAAGAAAGGAGTTACCTAGTTCATTTTAGATTCAAGTAATCAAGACGTTTTGTTAGATATTTATTAAGAGTTAGCCTGATGTACAGGATTTAGTTTTATGTGTGACAGGATGAATGCTTGAAAGTAGTTAGAAATCATTGTATATATTAATGATATTTAAGGCAAATTAAATATTGCATTATTAAAGTACGTAACACCTAAAATACATGTTTCAATTCACACCATATGAATACAACCCCCACACAAACCTATTTTGATACAATCTAGTAATTAAAGTGGTTTATTATAAAGTTAATTACCACCCTGTCCTTTATGGTCATAAATAGCTTAAAGAATTAATTGTTTATACCGACCAGTGATTATTATAAAAATTTATTGTTACCTTACGAGAAAAACATGCCTCATCGGTAAACAACATGATGGATAAAACCTTAAATTTTTTGTCAGTAGTTTATTTTGTACCCAAGTGCAAAAAGCTGCTTACTGGTGAAAATCCCTCGGCAGAGGGGCTTGTATACGATAGGGTAATGTTGTTGTTCCTTTAAAATTCTCTATTATAAAAAACGGAAAATATTTTACTCAGCGGCAATTTTTCGTGTAGTTGTTGCAGGATTTTCTTCATCTTCATCTGCATTGTCCTTACTGTTCTGGGTTTTCAAACAAGGGCATTCAATTATTTAAAACTACCTGTCTCGCAAAGTCGGTAGTGAAAAGATTTGTTTGTTTGGCACACGACGTCCAGAAAATCTTTCTTGCTGCATTTGTCTTACTGCACAACCGCTACCCTTAGCAATTCCATACATAAAATGCATGTCTCCATTTCAGAGTTTGTAGATTCACCCATTGTAACGAAAATAAAACCAAATAAATCTCTTACTTGAACTGATAAAAAGTTCAATTTTATCGAGGTCCACTCTGTCATTTTCTGTGCGAGTCTGCCAGTCAATGCAATGGTGGGGCGCTCAAAAGCATGCTTTGAAGTCGTATAGATAGAACTAATAAGATCTCAATGCACGTTCAAACTGGACCTTTTAAAAGAAAGCAATATCCTATGCCGCCTTACATGATGAAAATTTCAAACCAAGAACTTGGAGATATTTTGTTTCGACGAAAGATTTTTGTGCAAACGAAACATGACAGTTATCCCTTGCCTAATATCAAACAAATTCTTAGTATATTAGGCAATGCCAATTTAATTTCTTCTGTGGACCTTGGAAGAGCTTTCTGGCAGATCCCGCTGAATAAAGAATCTCGAGAAAGGGCTACATTTTCCATAATGGGCCTTAGTTTGTTTCAGTTTACGTCCGTCCCTTTTGGATTGTGTAAGCGCTTAAGTGCAACAACGACTTGTAGATACTTTATTTCCTCGTCGATTTGAACCTAATACATTTTGTTTTAGTTTCTTCTACCTTTGACGAGCACGTTAAATTACTTTCGGAAATCCAAACAATGTTGAAAGATGCTAATGTTGAAAAAGTGCGTTTTTCAAAACATCCTTTAAATTTCTTGGTCATGACCCTGTAGGTTATTTTAAATGTTAGTAACGTTGTTTTATAGATACTGGTAAACGTATTATTTGAATTTGGATCAATTATTCCTAAAACTGTGGAAGGAAAAGTTAAATAATCAAAAAATATATTAAAAATTGATATCTTGCATCACAAAAATCTAAACATTTAAACCACATTATTTATATGATATTTTTTTTCTTAAGGAATTACCCGTTAATGTTTTGTCTTCGCACTTAAATATACTGTATGTGAATTGAACCAGCAGCGCAGCGAATAATACAATTATTGATATTCTGTCAATAATACGGCATCACGTTTTACCGTGTTTCCTTGTGTTGTAAATACCTTACTTGGGCGGTATGTGATAGCATAATAGTTCAAACATAAAATGAGTACTATAATGCTTTCACACACAAATAATGAGCAATTTTCTGATAATTAAGGCATTTTCTCAAAATCTTTATGAAATAGTGGTAGTAATATTAAAAAAGCTTTGAATTCTTTTTGTTGCCAATATCGCGTTTTAAAATTCTACTACAGTATGCATACATTTAGAGGGAGTCCATTTCTGCACTTGCTAATTATAACTTCTGCAATTAAGGTTTTCTAAGAATTGGAGCGTCTAATGATTAACGACTCTTTCAAGTTTTAATCACAGAATTTTGCGACGGTTAGTGATCTCAACATTTGTTAATTTTTTGAAGGCTAATTATGAAATTAAATTTCTTCTAAAAGTGTATATTGCTTTGGAGCGAAGCTAGTAATAATTAACGTTCAATTTCGTTTAGGCAATTCTACACCATTACGGGTAAGATAATTAAATATTTTTAGTGAAAACTGCGAATTTAATAATATGCCTTTTTATAAAAATTGATAGCAATCTTGTGCTAATTAATTATTTCCATCTTTATACATAATTACGTCTAAAATTATGTTAGATTTTGCCTATGACTGCATTATCAAAATTAGAGGGGGTTAACCGCTGTCTGAAATTTGTGCAATAAAATAATACCCAAAAATGCCATATATTAAAAAAAAGCATCCCTTGAAAATACTCCTAAATACCCAAAAATTTTCGAAATGAGAGAAAATACCTATATATTTTCCAAAAAATACCTAAAAATACCAAAAAATATCTAAAAATACCTCTTTCAAAATAATAACTTTCGCTATTGTGTATTATTTATTTCATCCGAATGAAGATGAAACTATGTATCTTTAGCATTAGAGATAGATTATACGCATATTTTAATTTACTCGTGAATTTGAAATACTTTCAGTTTTGGCATGGCCGAAGATCAGGAGAGAGTTAAAGATTTATACTCGAAAATCTAAATTACAAAAGTAAACGAAATATACGATATCAGCAAAAATATGAAATAAGCAGAGCTCTCTACCTGGGTTTGTGTAACTAAACGCGGACCGAAGAATACTAAATTTTATTTTTACGTTAAGACCGAAAATAGGCTTGCTTGGCGACGTGCTCGCCGGTGTGTACTTTCCCAGCAAAAAATAATAACTATTGAGCGTGGTTCTTGAAATATAACAGCTGGCTTGAATTGTAAAGAATCCCAGGAAGGAAACCTTAATAAAAATAAAAAAGACCAAAGAGAATTGGGCCCGATATTGTGGTAAAAACAGCAAAACAGCTGGTTTATGGGGGCACTAGGTAGAAAACTCTGTGATAACAAAATGAATCATTCAATGCAGAAAGTGAATATGTCCACTTTTTACCGGTTTTGAGATATCCATGCAAAATTACTATTTCGAGGTAGCTCTAGAGATTGGTGCAGAAAGGAAGCATGTCCATATGCTTCTTACCTTAGAATCTAACGACAAAATAAGCGTGAAGTTCAGAAACTAAATATGTCCCGGACATGATTAGTTTCTGCAATTCATGCCTGACTCAACTATCGAAATTCGAAGGTGTCCGGTAAAAGACATATAAATTAAAAAGGCAAAGTGGTTGAGGGACGAAAAATTGGTAGTTTCTGCAGGTAAGGCTTATTTTGACAGGAAACTGTGGAAGATTTAGGAAAATATTTTATTAATTGCCAATACGCGGACACTCGTTTCTTCACTGCGATCGTGACTTTCGGCTTATTAAACAAATTGTTCGAAAAGAAGACCGTATATAGACACCGGCAGATTATGCTATCATGGTTAGAAGAGCTCCTAATATATAGGATAAGTTTAGAGTCAAAATGATAGACTTCTGAAATTTTCGATTATAAAGATATAAGAGATGACCACTTCTATGGAGACTACTGGAAGAGATTTAACACGAAAACAGAAACAGAATTTTGCCATTTCGAAATTCTTTCAGTTCGAATTTGATCATGAAAAACAGGGATCAAAACTACTACTGATTTTATTGGAGGCTTTATAAAGCATTCGTTTCGACTGAGACTCAGTAGGGAACCAGTTCCTCTTCCTAGTAATAAGGCATACAATAATAAAATCCCTCTCAATAGCAAGAAGCAAAACGATATAAGCAAAGTAAAACAATATATTCCGGACCAATATGAATATTCATACAGTGACATTTTACACTGGCCAACCAAAGAAGGGGAACAACTTGACAGTGGAACAGAATGTTAAATTAACGGTTATCTTATGTTATAAAGCATGTTACACTACTTTCTGTAACAAAATAATCAATACATTTGCATTAGATCCTGCCAAACTGTTTTTTTTATCTTGCATGAATTCGTCCCTTGCAGAAAGTGAATATATCCACGACTTAACTACGCATTTTTTTCATCCAAATTTGCAAAAAAAATAGTCATTATTAGAATATTACGTAAAACTACTTGTAGTACAGAAAAAAACCAATCTCAATTTTTTGTGTCTCATATTGCACCTTACAAATAGTTTTTCGTGATTTACTCAAAACTACTACTCATGGACATATTTAC
>MU188120.1:18800-47977 GCA_016904865.1 Pissodes strobi | reverse complement strand
TAGCTCGCAGTGATAGGTCTTTTTTAAACGTGCCTGATCAGAGCGGCTTTTCCGTTTCGGTCGTTCGCACTGATAGGTCTTCTTTAAAGTGAGAGCTTTGATCTGCCAGAGTGGCTTTTCCCTTTCGGTAGTTCGCACTGGAGATCAAAGTCTGCCGCTATGGGCTGCTGCACAGCTTTTTATATCAAACTTTGTCCTCTAATTCGAGTATTGTTTTGAATTGTCAACAAGGTTAATCATAACAGTTTATACTTTAATTAACAACAATAAAATTTATAATTGCGATTCAAGGTTAAGTTCAGACTTTCCACTGTATGATTTTATGTTACAATATCCTAGTCGCGTTTGGGTATAATGCTACTAATACAATTTGTAGCCTGGTGCATAGCATACATGGTTTTTGTGGCCGTCGTGGAAAATTCGTGCCAGCTTTTACTAGGCTAGGATATAAGACGTGCTTTAGATAAAACAAAAATGTCTTGCATTTCATCCATCCATTGTCAGTCAATGCATAACTTCATTCTTTGGGAACACTATTCTTAACAGATAGGTAGTCTTTTGTTTGGATCTATAATTATGGGAGGCGTAACTGTTCTGGATGCAGCAAATGTAAACATGGCAGTTGAGTTCTGTTTGGCATCACCTTGGTCGACCTCATAAACATTCTTAGTTCCTTTTGGAATAAGAACTTTTCCCAAATCAGTAGGACAATAATTGGTTTCGTCTCCGTTAAAAATCTTACTTGGGTCCTGCAAAATATCCTGAATCACTTTTTCCTGGATATAGATGTAAATGTCGTTGAACCACTTTCTCAAAACTTGATCAGATACACTTGCGGAAGCTGCTGTTACTGCTTCTGCTTTTCTGTGTGTCAAAAGTGGGTGCATTCTAAGAAAACCTATATATCATTATTTGTAGCCAGGAAAATTGTCTTTGAAAACAGTTTTTTCCTTATTGTCATTAAAAAAATGTTGCACTGGAGCCTGAATATCAATTTTTCTCTTTGGGAAGCCTTTCTTTGACTTTCCACAATCCAGTTAACTATCTTAGTCTCTCCGTCTTCAGATAATAAGTGGGTGGTCCTTTGGCAGCCTTCTTGAATGCATCCCCTAAAACTGTAGGGTTGCCCTTGGGATGTTGTATTTTTTGGCAGTAGATTTTTTTGAGGCTCCACATCTAATTTCTTCCAAAGCTTTTTGAAGTGCTTCTTCAGAATAATTACATCGTGTTCTGTTTTTTGCCGGCATCTAAAAAATAATTATAATATTAAAATTAATTATAATAATAAAAAAAAATTGTATGTATGCCATAAGCAAGATATTAAAGTACAAAAAGCATTTTTTTAAGTAGCAAGCCTTGGGTTTCTATTATAAATCTTTTATTCTTAAATAATTAAACAACCATTGCAAAACACTAAACTTTATTTATTGTTATCTTGTTACGCACTAATATTATTTTATCAACAAAAAATAGCAATCAATTGTCGTTAGTTTTCTTAAGCAAATAGTTTTCTAAATATTTTTGCAAGGAAGAGAGTGCAATAAAAGATACCAATAAGGTACCAATAATTCGAAAATTTTGCACTTTAGCGGTGCATATAGTTGGCACCCAAATATTTTAATTAATTCTTAAAAAAATTAACGTTTTTTAATAAATAAACAATTTGAGAAAGTTACCACCTATATTTTAAAATATTGATTGTTAAGATAGAGAAAAAAACGATATAAACCCCCAAAAATTTCTCCTAACTTTTAACAAAGAAACGTAATGTTGACATTGGTAAATTAAAGTGGCAAATTTGGAATAAATATAAAAAAAAAAACATGAAACTAATAAAATATGTATAAAACACTTTCTTATTTTATTATTGTTTTGCCTAAATCATGTTTAAGTAGCAAACAGTTTTAAAAAAATAGCACTTTGAAGGGTGCCAATTTTAGGCAAATATAGTTTTTAAAGTTCGCTATAGCATAGGGTGCCAATAAATGGGAAAACCTTATTTTGCAATACCAATAATTGGCACCCCGCTTTTTTACAAAAATATTTGTTTACGCCAACTAAAAAGTGAAAAAAAAGAATTCCAACGCTTTTTTCTTAACTACTTTAACTTAGATGTCAAATTTTGTCAGAAATATGTTTAAAAAGCAAATGTTTACGTAAGGTCGCTTAAGAAATGTCGTAATTTCTTACCTTTGTTCCATCAAAACAAAACACACTCGTCTACTTAGCCGATATGAGCGAAACTGGCGCCAGCAGGCCAGCAGGAATCTGAATTGTTGCCACGATTTATATACCGTCACCATACGGTATAAACTAGTGTGTCGTTGCAGTTTAGAATTAAGTAAGGTTGCTAAATACACAAAAAACACTTCATAGGCTGAAATATGTTTCTAATATCTTACTTTTAATTAAAATACATTTAGGTGCCAATGATGAGGTAGGGGCCAATATTAGGGCAGTTTACCTTAAGTAGCGCTGGGTAATAATGGGTTAAAGTCTAAGTAAGTGATCGTTGTATATAAATCATTGGTCGAATGACTTATGAGATATGGTATGATCATCTGAGGTGGTACTTATTAAGACTATTTAAGAGCGCTTACCGTTATACATGAATAAATCCAAAAAATTATATACAGAAAGAATAAAACACACCCTTCGCACTTATTATTTGATAGGACTATAAGCAGCTTAGACCATCTATATGCAACTGCTATTCGAAATCGAATATGTTTAAGAATTTTCAGCTAGATTCAACGTGGATAAGAATTTAATTACACTCCAAAATGGAAAAATTATAAGATTAAAGTTTTTTAACTATTTGGCTCCCAAGCGCTATAATATTATGCCAGTGGATATTCGTATACTAATTATAACATTTTAACAATAAATGGAATTTATTATTACGAATTAAAAAGGGTTTAAAAATAAAATATGTGATACTCAATAATGTTGGTTATTTTCCCTTTTTCTCTGTTTTATTTTGTTTCGTGAAGCCTTGGTTGCTTAAGTTGCTGATATATCACATACCCTTCTGCGTTTAGGTGCGAGTTATGTAAGGTTATTAGAATTAAAGGACACATATTGTACCTCCGTGAATATAACTTTAATTCTGTAAATTATTCAATTGAATTAAACATAACTGTGAACTTTTTACATATTAGAGACTGAACTATATCTTTCATAAGGGTATTTATTTATTCAGTCCTCGGAATCTTGCTCAACCTGAACATTTGTACTCTTCGTATAGTTTTTCAATTCCTCAGGGATAATTTTTACTAATAGCTTTCACAAATAGGGTCGCTTTACGTTCGCAAACTTAAACGTTGTGTTATTAGCGGCAACGTAACTCCGCTGTGATATATGGCGACAAGCGAAGAACTGGTATATATTACACTCCTGCAATTTCATTTTTTAAATCGGATTAAACCTAAAGAAAGTAGAGCATTTTCTCGTAAAAGTCTATGTTGTTTAATTGCAACCAGTCTTTTGTGTTACGTTTTGTCCAAGGTGAAGTAACTTTTTCTGTAGTCAACTGAAATGGCGATAATTACATAATTATCTTACGAAGCGCCTTTTTCTCATTTTATATTCGAATAACAAGCTATAAAACACCTACATAATGCTTACTAAGTAGCCTTTACCCAAAGGTATAGTTGACTGAAAGTAACGATAAAAATACCTATTTAGATAACTTAAAGGATCCCGTCGAAACCATACTTGGGATTTAATGTGCCTGACATCTAGCCATATTCTCCTATTTTCGCACTGATAATTTTGGATCGATTTTTTATGTTTTCGCCTCCATAAAATTGTGTCACCTTGGTCCAGTCGAGTAGAGCCTCCCTACATAATATTTCAAATTTAATGAGTACATGTATTGTACGAACCGATGAGAGATCGAAACCAGGTGGCGTATAGCCAACACTGTGTCGCGTCATAAAAATACAGGAAATCAGGAAAATGTAATTATAATTCGTACATTTTTGTTTGGGTTAAAAAACTTAATTTTCCGAGCCGAAGAGCTGCGGATAGAACCGCCACTGTTACGTAAAATTTAATTTGCCTGATTAAAATTCTGATCTAAATTAAAAGAATTTTAAATGAGACATATATCGTGTAGAACAGCGTATTTTGCAGCGTATTGTAGGTACAACAAACAATAAAAAATATATTTGTTAATCAAAAGCGAACAATAAGAACAATGTACCACCTTTCAATCATGCATTAAGGCAAAAGGGATACTAACAATTTGTACTCTATATATCTATGAGCCATCTATGTTTACTTTTAAGAAGAGAGCCTTGTTTGATAATATTGATTCCAGTCATTAATTCAACACTTAAGGGGTCAGTTAATATTATTAGGAAAGAGCTCATGCTTGTGACACTATTTCATATATTACTGTAATTTGAAATAAAGTGAGTAAATAAATAAAAATAAACTCCGATTGATCACTTTAATCGGTCGGTAAATTAATTAGTGTCTATGTCAGATCGTGTCATATTCAAATCACTGAGTAATTTAGCAATTATTAATCGGAGTTCAAAGTAGTGTCCTCAAAATTGTTTATATAATAAACATCAATTAACAAAAGTAAACCGGCATAGACAGTTTAAACTGAAGCTATTAAAACACTATAGACACGGATACTCGAACAAAAATGGTTGACAACTCTGTCGGTGATTCCTTGGAAATCGTGTTTAAATAATTCACTTGACGTCCATCTCACATTTTCGATCTTACAACAGCTTACGGTTAAAGCTTTCACATTGTCAAGATGAATTAAATTCAGTAAAAGTCGAGTTCTCTTTGACCACTACTAGAAGTAGAATTAATGAAATTTCATATTGAAGACAAATTCATAGCCTATTCGTCTTATTATCAAAATCGTAATATTTGTTAGCAATTTGAAATATTTTTCATCGTAATTATGAAATTTGTATGAAATGCCAAAATAAAATTATTTAAGATATAAATTCCCATTCATTTCAAAGTTTCCTAAGTATCTTGTATACAGCCATGCATAATAAGAGGCACTTCACCGCGATTTACTACCATACGTTCTCTCTATGGAATGTCAAATAATAGTCCTTGTAGCTTCAAACTAAGATACTATATAATACAGCAAGAATATGGGCTTGTCGTTATCGCAAAATTATTATATACAGAACAAAGACTAAGTAGTAGTAGTAATCCTATAAAGCCAACTTTCATCTAATTTTCATTGTCAAGTTTAGGGTGAAATAAGCCTCCAGTGTGATGTTATTATTTATCAGTCGTTACAAAGAATACTAAGTCAGCCAAAGTTATTTTTGTTGAATACATTAAATGGAATGAAATAATTAGTGTCATTATTCGAAAAAATACCTACATTAAAAAAAAGTTGGTAGTGTTGATTGATTACAGTGAAACAGGCATGAACAAACTTCTACCAAATTCTGCAGAATATATTCTGTAAACTTTGCTTCTACTTAGGTATGCGGACGTCCATAATCTTCACATGATTAAGGAAACAAACATCTTGGTATACTTTCAAAAAACACATCATAAGTTGACAGTTTAAAAAAAGCTAGTGGTTGTTTTACTAATTTTACTCCTAAGCGATTCCTCGATGATCAATAATATCATCAATATATTGCGCAATATATTACACAATAATATTGCTGGTTTACTCACACGAGAAAATATTATTGTCCAATAAGCTAGGGCATGACTGATGGCAATGCGGTTAACATATGGAATAAAATAAGAGTAAGCTGTGTGGCCATTGAACTAGCTTTAGGTTTGAAAGAAAGGAGGAACAGAAACGCATGTGGATGAAGGAAAGGTTTTATAAAAGAAATGAGAATACTCATGAGACTTTGTTAAGTGAGCTAAGAAAAAGCGAACCAACTGATTTTCGTAACTTTCTGCGACAAAATGGTACATTATTTGATGAACTTTTGAGAATGGTTATACAGGAAGTTAAAAAAATATATCGTAATTCGAGATGTTTTTTCTCTAAGTCAGCGTTTATCAATAACATTTCATTATCTAACTACTGGAAATGCCTTTGATTCTAATGAAAGTGAACAGTTGGGCGTCAATTTGTAACGTTATATTTAGTTGGGCGCTAATTTGTAGCGAAAGCTAGCTAAATATTAATTAAATAATTAAGTATTGCATTGTGCGCCATTTTGTAATGAAATACTAGTTGTTCATATGCATGAGACTCGTTTTTATTTTTCTTAGGGAATAAGTCGTCGTTCTTTTATTAGCAGTGTTTTTTTTTGGGCGCCAGAGTTCCTAGAGACAATGCGAACTGAATATGAATACTTAAATATAAATAAATATAAAGATAAAAATATCAGAAATTTGCTTTTATAATTCGCAATGTCTCACAGACCTCTATCCTGCGATAAATTAAAGAAATAAATTTCAAAACAACAATATATTAATCATACAATTAAATTACAAATATGAGTGAAGGTTATCATGTGAAATGGAGATTATCAATATAATTAAATTAACCCAAACTATAATTATTTGAAATGAAGTTTAGTAATGAAAATTAAAATTAATGTAAAAGATTAAAAAAATTAATTATGACAGATAAAAAATGTTACAATATGTTTATCTTCTGACTGACTGATACTTAACTTCGTTCAATTATTCTGTAACCATGCGACCGTATTGGGACCTCTACTGGAACCGCTTCTGCCTGTTCCCAAGTTAGTGTCAGTTGGGTTAATTGAGGACTTATTGGTTCACCAAGTGTCTGCTCTACAGGTCTGGTACAGCGACGTGTTTCCTTGCTCAGTTGTGTAGTCAGGTAGATTTATAACATGTAAGGAGAAATGAACAAGTCTTAGACCAATGTATACTGCTAATTAAATAATATTAAGGGAAATATCCTGTGGACATCAGTAACCCTGTTAAACACATGAGGAAGCAATCAACAATTTGAAAATTTGCCGGTTAACGCAGATATAATCAGGAACTTGAATTACAATTTTTAGTTGAGCAAAAATTATAAATAACTACTGTTACTCAAGATATCATTTTCTTTACTTTAAAATATAAAATTCAAAAGGAAATAATGACTGAAATTTAAAATTCAAATGAAAATTAGGGAATTGCGTTCCAATTCAATGACTCTCGGTATATCTAAATAAAAAATGACTTGAATTTGATAATAAATAGAAAAATAGAAAAATAGAGGGACGGCCTCTAATAACGAGTCTTATAACTCAAAATAAGTAAATGCAATTACATTTTATTTCCGCCCTTGGCACATAAACGATAATTGAGCGTAATTACGCCTCAATTTAATTAAAGATAAAGATAAGATAATCACTATCTCGAATCAAGATAGAAATTTAGATAAAAGATAAAAAACCAGATAAATTTACATATGTGAGATTAACCTCTCATAAATGCAAAGTAATGTCGGTACATCAGTGTTGAAACGAGACAGGGTGAGTGCTAATATTTATATACTTGATGTAACAAATAAACTGAAAATTTAATTAAATAAACCTGAAAAGAAAACATATTAAAACCAGCAATACTATGAGGGGAAATTCAGAGAAATTCTACTGAAAATTCAATTTACTACCTTTGCAGGAATATATAGAATTTACTCCGAGAATTCGCCCAAATAATACTGTTCAATTTGAATGGAAATGCGTAAAATAATGTGCGTGACCACTAAACAATGAAATAATTACGTTCTCCGTATATTTGGACTAAGCCTCTTTCAAATTACATGAATTGAGAGACGCAAATATTCATCAAAAAATCGGTATTCTTACCCCAACGGTCACGACAATAATTAAAATTATTGAAGATGTAAGTTAATTAAAAAATGACATAACAATGCTAAATTCCTGCTTAAGTCGAATAAGACTAAACGAATGAATATTCAAGATTAAAAATTAGCACTTACCCGTCGGCTTCTCGACACAAGATACCCGATCTCGCTTTCAAAATTCAAGACGCTGGACAAAATGTCCTTGCCAGTGTATTATTGGCTAATTTATATCACTATAAATCACGCAGCGTCAGGCCATAGAAATACCCAATATTAAATATAGCAATCTATGATAAATTAAATGCATGAATTGTAGGTATAAAATAGCGTACTGCGCTTCCTAAAATAGCTAACCACACGAAATAAACACATTCGTGAATAGATGTCACTGGTGACCTAAATATTAAATAACGAAAATCATTTACAATTGAACTGAAATTTTAGTGTAGTCCACCCATTCGTGAATATGTGTCACTGGCAAGTTAAATCTCAAATATCGAGAATCATTCGTAATTGAACTGAAATTTTAGTGTAGCGGAATAAGCATATATTCCGTTACATGATTATTACAAAAAATATTCAACAACATTTATTTCACATAGAGCATCTTTAGTTTCTTCAAAATGTGAACAATATTGAGAAGTACTAAAGGATTCTGAACTATTTCTATTAACTAGTTCCTTGAGTAGGATATCATAATAATTGGGATTGGATGCATAATGATATATGCAGTAGCTATGCAATCTAAAGAGTTAATTTGCAGGGAATCCTTGTCCAAAGTACCTATTTGACCTTCAAACTATTAATGAACTGTTTTATAAACAATTATTGCTGCGGCTTCATTTTTCCAAGTTCTACTGCCCAAGGTGAATCCTGTCCCTGATGCGACAGAAAAAGCAAAAGGGCCGTAGGTAAGAAACAATAAGCCTACAAGTACTGACAGCAAAACCAGACAGCTGAAGGTCGCAATTATTGTACCGAATCGAGAAAGAATACAAACGCGTGTTTGACGAAACGAAGGACAAACACAGGCAAAGAACCAGAAATAAAGTTTTGCTATGCCTCCGTGGTTCTAGGAATGTCTGGTCGGAAGCAAAGGCAGTAAGTAATAACTTTACAAAAACGTCAACATTTCCAATATCCACACTACCATGACAGAAGTTAAGTTTCACCATAAGCAAAAGGCATCAGGGTCGGGATAAAATTCCTGCCATCGTGTTAGGGAACTCCACCAATAAACTAATACCCATTTTTTCCAGATTTTTCTGTCTTACCGAAAAGGGAATTACCGATCTTCTTGGAAAGTCGCTCGAGTGCAACCTGTTGCAAAAAAAGACAAGAAAACCACTCCTTCAAAATATCGCCCATATTGCTTCCAATAATCTCCAAAGTCATGAAACGTGTAGTCAATCAACAACTACTCAGATACCTCCGGCAGAATAATTAGTGATAGCCAATACGGCTAACACAAAGAGAGATCGACATGAGATAAATTGGCTTACGCCACTCAACGGAGAATATCGAACGATTGCGTTGGATATTTTGAAGGCGTTGGACAGAGCTTTTCATGACGGATTGCTCAATAAACTGCCATCCTGCCTGCTGCCAGCGTCTTTCTGCAGCTGGCTTGCCAGTTTCCTTATTAACCGATCTCTGCATATTGCAGTTGATGGACATATCTCAGACACATTCAACATTAATACGGGAATGTCGCAGGACACAATACTTTCACCAACTCTGTTCCTCATCTATATAATATATATTATCTGACCAAAATCAGTCCTGTTTACTGTTTTACAGATGACATTACCCTTTTCTCCCAATTTAGATAAGAAAAACCTTTTCAGGCGTCTGAGATTTATCACCGCAGACAGGAGCATATTACATCAATTAATCAAGACCTGGAGAAAGTTCGAACCTGTAGTGACAGGAATTTGGTCCAGTTCAATGTAGCAAAAACCCAAGCAGCCACGTTTACCAAGAAAGCCAATACGGCAGATCCTGACATCATTATGGCAGGATCGACCATTCCTTAATATGTACTGGCTTGACCACGTTGCAAAGGTCGCAAAATCATCCTCGCAGAAGCTTGGTGCGCTATTTCGCAACAAAAAACTGTATGCACTGCAGCAGCTGCTCTTGCTCTACTAAGCACAAATAAGATCGTGCTTAGAATATTGCTCAGACATCTGGGGTGAAGTACCTAAGCACAATCTAAAGCTGCTATATTACATTCAGAAGATAGCTGTGCGTCTCGGCAGCTACTCGGAGTAAACTGAGATCTGGATAGTCTGGAACACGACAGACATGTGGCCGAGATATCCCTATTTTTCAGATATTTTCACCGCAGATGCTTCCAGGATTTGGCACGCATCATCATGCTCCCAGCAACGCCTATCAGACAGTCGTGACAGACGGCAAGAGCGCACCCGTTCGTTGTATAACTGGAAACACCTCGAATGTCGCGTTACAAGGACTCCTTTGTCTGGCGCACTGCATAACTGTGGAACTTACTCCCAGGGCATCTCTTTCCACCTAATAACGACCTACACCTAATCCAGAACCATGTCAATCAACATCTTCGCACACACACCGCTTGTCGAGTGCCATAGGATCTCCCTTTAGTGTGCAGGTGTGGCCATAAAAAAACTGTCAAAGTCAGTTTGAGGTTATTGAAGATGTTTTCATGGTAGCGATATTAAACTTCGGATTTATTAAGTTTCTTTGCCTTCTTTTTTGGAGAACCGGTTTGGCGCTGTAAAAAATGCGTATTTATAATAAGCATATCATTACCTTTCTTTGAGTAATAATTTTATTTGAAATTGCAGTTGCCAGAAACAAAAGCTGAATGGAAAGCTGTTGAGAATGGATATAATTGCGAATAAAGGCTCATATTATTACAATTTTAAAATGTTTCTTAGTATTTCAGTTGTAAATTACAGTTATGAATTTATTATGGTAGATGCTGGTATTATCAAGGGAATATTAGGCGGAGGTGTATGGATCAAGCCGTATTTCGAAAAGCATTATTAGCTACATTATGCAAGTAGTGAAAAGAATCTAGTATTGTTTCTGTTGGAAATGATTTTGCATTGACAGTAAATTCAATAACTTCTGCGCTGAGAAGCTCTATTTTATTATGTGATAGATTGGTTCTGTCGAAGTCCGGTATTTTCCGACCCCATTACTTTCTCAAGAAAAGGATTTTTATTTAAATCTACCGTTATTTTAGTATACTTATAAATCAATAGTATAATCTATATTTACACTATTTATCAACTACATTAATATTATTTAGTACAAATTAAAATTGATTTAAAATAATTAATAACCTCTTGTTAAAACAATACAATAAAATCCAATAACCTAAATATCAATTTAAAATTTATTTCACTGTAGGCTTGGAAACTAAAAATTAGACAACATTGCCTAATTTTCGAAAATGGACGATTGGAATATTCGAAACCAGTAATAACAAACATGCGAATAGCGAACGATTATTACATTTGAAATGAAAGCCTCATGCTGTTCATTTTGCCTTTTTATAATATCGGTCTATGAATGAGAAATCCTAAACCAATTTATTGAGTTTTTTCAGATTCCAATTTGGTAATCCCTTGAAACAAGCAATATGCTGGTTGCCTGAATAGCGTACACAATTTTGATATAAAGTATACTTAGCCCTGGTAATTACACAGAATGCGTGATCATCACGAGTGAACAGATGATTCATGTATTACTATTAACCAAACATACATGCTCGCCTATACAGGGGAGGCTCAAAATTCATTTTTGCGTTTTAAATTAAGTTTATTGTCTCTGGCCAACTATAAGTAATTAATAGGCGGAGCAAAGCCAAATAATGTTTTATTGTCAAAAGAGTTCTCGCTCATTGGCAAAGATGTTGAAATTAAAAAAGAACCCAAAATACAACACAACACAACACAACGACAGTCTGTAAAATACGATCTTTCGAAAGACAATTTAACATCACCTAAAATACTCACAGCCAATCATCAAACAAATTAAAAAACTGTAAACGGCCTGAGAAGGATTATGTTCAAGGAGCTGAAATAACTACTTATATACAAGATGTGTATCCACTCAGAGACGTGACGCATCTGATGCAAGCGAGTATCTTTACTGATCTAAAAATAAAATATAAGTAATATAATTGACATAATCAGGGGAGACTATATTAAATATTGCCTTACGAGAAGATTGGGATAGAGTTGTGTTTGCGAATGAAGAGGTTTTCAGGCGGCTTTTAATGGGTATGTTTGAGTATATAGCACTTATTAAGTCATGTCTCTATAACTTTCAGGATATGGATGGATCACGAAAAATCTGATGGAATACATTTTGAAAAATAATATATCTCTCAGTGTAACACAATACTTACCTGAAAATGATTTAATTTTCTATAATATTATAATTGTTCGCGAAGCCCTGAAAAATTCAGAGAATTCAAGTTTTGTCCAAAATTTTACTGAACATCATTGCTCATTCTATATTCTCCCTCTTTTGTCAATTCGACACCCTAGCCTTGTTTAAATTTAGTTTGTATTCATCGTTATGCCTTCCAGTTAGCACACTTCGCTGTTTTAAATCATTCCTACCGCCGAAAGTTTTAAATATATTTAATATTCTTTAGCAAGCCTTTTTAAATCGTTAAATTATCTTGGTGAATACAGAAGTTGAAAAGATAGGATAAAATCGTCCCCCAAACGATGTCTCCGGCTTTAAACGGACATTGTATTGCGAAATGGAAGTAACGAATTTTACATTTTTGGTTAGTTGACAATTTAACAGTGAGTTTATAGTACTTTGTCGTTGTAAGTGTTAATATAATGGCTTGGGTATTATCTTCAAATTCAACGAAGTTTTGCATGGGTATGAATTTGATTTGAAACAGTTTAACGTAATATTTGAATTTATACGCTAAGCACTAAAAATATCTATTATATTAATCTAACAAACTTTTAAAAATTTCTTTTCTACTTTGATTTCAGTGTCAAAATTTCGAATTGCCCATATATAGCTCATAAGCTGGCGATGCCCTTGTTTGCATACTATGTTTCACTTTAGTGATTAATAGTCCCAGTGAACATGGGCTAAAATAGTTCCGTATCGATAATTTTAAAGCACTTGAAAGTACGTAGAAGTACTCGAAAAGATCTAAGAAGGGCGCTGAGCTGTGAAGCACTTCACTAAAAATTAATATAAATGATAATGATTCCGAGACAAGACGACGCGAACCAATCTCTCACATAGTGTGGTATTTACGAGATATTAAAATTTTCAATTGAATTAATCTTTAAGTTTTGCCGAGAGATTGATATTAGTCTTGTGTCTTATCTTATGTCATCTCGTCTCGTCTTGCCTTACCTCGTTTCGAGATAACGGGATGTCAAAAAAATAACATATTTCAAAATGGGTATTTGTTTCTTAATGAAGAGTACATTCCAAAGAAAAAATGAATCTTGAGCTTTCTTGGTTGGAGAGATCGTTTTCGAGTAATAATCAAAATGCAAACTGTTTTGGGATTAGGTTTTTCAAAAAATGCCTGCACTGAAACAATATTTTGATTATAACTCAAAAACGATCTATCCAACCAAGTAAACTTACGAGACCTTTTTTCTTTAGAATTGACTCTTTAATGTAAAACCTTAAATAGTTTTCGAGATTTTTAAGAAAAACTGATTTTTCAATTTTTTTTACAAACGGTATCTCGGAAAGAAAGCATTCCATGATAATATGATCTTTTTTTTAATTTGACCTCCTAAACACCTCCTTAAAATATTTTCCTTTCCTACCGAAGCACCCTGTACGTTCTATATTGTGATAAATATGAATCCTCCATATTTATCAGACAAATTGATAAGAAGTAAAATGATGTTGGAGCCATCATAGTGCTTCGATATTAATGCCATAATATAAGTAATTTCATGAAATAAAGCTTTATTGGACGAGCATATTTATAAAGTTAATAAAATCCAATAAATGGACAACTACGAACAAAATTTAGGCAGCGATGTGATGTTTTAGCCCATTTTCATCAATTTGAGTAAACTTCTGGCTTAAATTTCAGCAATTGCACCTTTATTAATACATTTATTAATTTCTAATAGCAGAATGAAACCTATAATTTTTGTTGCATTCATTTATTCAAAGAAATACTTCAAGGATATGATCAATTAAATAAAAATTGCACGAAAATATTTTTTAAAGCATATTTATTGGTAAAGTAAGAACAAAACAATGAACACAAAATCAATAAGAAAATATGGTATTTTTCGTTGTTCCATTTGTTTATACGGCAGAAATCGGCGTCTTGGGCATTGAAGCTACCAAAACACTAGCGTAGCCCAAACTAAAATCTGACCCACTTCCGCTCGAAAATTAGTGACATAAGATGCAAAATAATTTCTATTGGATTTACATATCTTTGTGCTATGTGAACAGGGCATATATTCTGCTGATAGAAAAGATTACACTCACTGATAGCATATAAACTCCTACAATAGAACAACATGTTGGTAATAAATCTCCTCTTAATGTTTGTGCATACACCCATTCCCCGAGCTCGCAATAAGTTCGAAATATTCAGAGAAAAACAACAACTTCTTATGATATTCCCAGTGTAGCTCTCATTATATGGCTTGCTTTTGAGCAGCAAATACTATCTTGGTCCAGAGATCTTCAACTTCGTTGTAACATTCAACAGCAAATGCAGAGTGTTCCTTGATATTTTACAATAAAACGACATTTGAATTGCAACTTGATTTCTCTTTGATTCGATGTCTTGCAGTTCTAGAACAACCCGGGAAACCAGTTCGCACCTTTGCCTCTACAGCAGACTCAGAAGGTTGGTTCTGCAAAAAACCTAAGAAATCGTTATCTTCCTTATTCAATGAAATTCGCAATCTACCGCTTTTTGGTTACCTTTCGAAAGAGATTGTTTAATCTATCTAGTGTTTGCATCTTGACTGCTTGACACTGCTTTTGGGAATGTCTAAGTGAATAGCCACTATTTCAAATATCAATTTATCACTTTGACGTTTTTATACGTACATACCAATTTGTAGATATATTGCAATGCATAAATCGCTACCCATATTACAATGCAATCAATTAAAAAAATGTGCACTTGTTTTAATTGAAAGGTAAATTAATTATTATATATTTTTATTTTTTTAAAGTGAAATGCGAAATTCTAATTTCGAAAGTAGTTTTTTGAAGCTAAATAGAGCATCTTTAATATTTCTCGTCAATATCGTAAAATTAAATTTTCTTAAAATAATAAAAATCCGATTTTTTATTCGAGAGTGGTTGTGTTTGTACTGAGGTGCAGTAGCTGTTCTGAAGATACTAATTATAACGTGATCAGTGATGTAAAATTACCGTAATTTATATTTTTGGTTATTTATCCTGGTAATTTACGAGTGTTAATTACCAAAATTAATTACTGTGGTAATAAATTTTGTCGTAAATTACTGTGGTAAATAACCGTAATATATTATTGGTAAATAACAATAAATAACCGTAATTTACCGTAAACTGCAAGTAAACTAATAGCGATTTCCATTCGTAAATGAAATGTAAATTGTGTATATTACTGTCTTTTGGAAACGTCCATTTGAAAAAGACAGTGTGCTCTAGTTTACAAAAAAAAATTCCAAAGAATCATGTACAGGGTTATCCAACGAGGACTAGACAATGCGATTTTTTGACTTTCCCTGTGCTTTCATAAAAAAACTGAAATAGCCATCTTATGTAATTTTCTCCCGCGAATTCGGATATGTTCAGCAAAAAACAACTGAACATCAAATAAAAATGCTAGGGGTCACTTTGATATTTTTTTAAATGAAACACCCTTTATATTACTACATTTTTGGACTCTATAGAAAATCTAAACACATTTTGTGTATAATATCCTATACCTATCTTTAGCTGTTTACCAAATATTGACAGTTGAAAGTCGGGTATTTTGACACTTTGACAGGCTCTAAAATCTAAACCGCACAAGATCAAAGAAAATGGTTTGCACATTCCTATCTTGGGTTTTCATAAGCTATCGAATGATAGTATCTCTAAATTTAACCGTAGGTTTAAAAGTTCCGGTTAATTTTATCCGCAGGTTAAATTCGAAGATACTGTCATTCGGTAGTTTATGAAAACTTAAGATAGAAATGTGCAAACCGTTTTCTTTGATCTTGTGCGGTTTAGATTTTAGAGCCTGTCAAAGTGTCAAAATACCCGACTTTCAACTGTCAATATTTGGTAAACAGCTAAAGATAGGTATAGGATATTATGCACAAAATGTGTTTATTATTAATTTTAAAACAAAACAACACAGAACAACACAGAACAACCGGCACAACAGCCGGCAGTAAATCCCCGAACGCATACTGTTCATATTGCTGACAAACGTGGTACATTACAACAAAATATAGTAAATATCGGTAAATAACGTTAATTATTTAGCACAAGAACCAGTAATTTTCTAAGCAAATTATCAGTAAATTACGGTAATCAATTTCTGGTCATTTACGGTAAATTACAGTAAATTACCACGGTAATTTATCGGTAATTTACCAGTTCACATCACTGAACGTGATACACGTTAAAAGATACTTTCATCCTTTATAAACCGTACACGAAAGAGCTATTTTTCTTAAATATAACGTACTATTAGTTTGGCACTATTATAATGGCTCGGGTATAATCTTCAAATTTAATAAATTATTTCATGGCTTTGATGTTGATTAGAAAGAGGTTGGCCCGATTTTTGGATTTGTTTGTGATAGTCACGGTTAAATGGGGCTAAAACAGTTTGGTCTCGTGTCACCAGCCTTTAGCGTGAGTGCGAATTCTGTAACACGATTAATTTGTTAGTTGCTCATATGGGAGGTTCACCCGTTGGTTTAAATTTTATTTAAAGGTAAGGGTCTATGTGTTGTCAGTTAGGTGAAGGCGCCACTAAAGTTTAAACTAGAAATATATCAATGATGTTTGCACATTGAAATCTAGGCAGAATAATTTAGAAACATACGCTATATATGACTATCATAAGATTTAGAAATCAAAGTTATTTATTAAGCATCGGTACTTTTGACACTAACTTACCAAAATAAACGTCGAGATTCCCATCAGACTATTTATTTAAATATGAAAACTTACACAAACACTCCAAAGACAATTAATTCTATCTCAAATTAATTTGAAGTTATGGCATCGCTCATAAACTAATATGAAGATGTATTTCATCTATATTATAAGACACTAACTCTTTAATCTATGTTCTATAACGTTAATATTTTCCAATTCCTATCTTGAAATAATTTAAACCAAATATTGAATTCATAAAGGCTTGACTAAAGGCAGTCAATCCTGGAACACTATATATAAATGGTCCGCATTTCACTCAACTAACTTTATACAAAGTCAATTAGCTAACCAGTGAAGTAAAGTGTGCATATAGCCGGTAAGTAACCATAGGCATAAACTAAGTGATTATTAAACATAACTAATCTAAATTAATCTCATGGCAGTGATAATATCGTTATATCAATAAAAAGTTACTAAAGACATACATAATCAATAAGATAACCAATGAGGTAAATATATATAAATCTAAACGGTAAGTATCTATACGTAAACACTAATTGATTATTAAACAATACTAATCTAAATGAGACTCATGGCAGGGATAATATCCAATAAACCAATAAACCAATTAAATCAATGAATTAATCTATAATGTAAGTATGTATATACGTAGCCGTTAAGTACCTATGGTTAAAACGAATTGAGCTCAGTTCGATTCTGATTTTAAGGCGAAAATTTATAGCTGCAGATTGCAGCTAAATAAAACGCGTTCACTGCCATTGTTTAGGTCGGTAAGTGTAATACACAAGTAGAAATTCAGATAATTACGAAAGCATTATCGAGGTATTTACTATTTAAGGTAATACTTTATCCGTGATAAGGAAAGTCAAAATTAAATAATAGACAAAGAAAATAAATTACATAAATCTATCCAAGGATAATTTCAATAAACTCAATTACGGGAAACTATAACGACAGTAGGTATGATATACGATAAGAGCTAACCTACAGTCAGATAAAGGTATATTGGATGAATCTAATTACAGTAAAAATATATCAATCAACTATCATAACAAAATAAATTACACACTCGAGATAATGATAAAAAATAGGCATCTCTACAGCGACTATGAAAACAAGCTTAAATATATATTATACGCGATATTAGAAAACCTACAGCTTTTTAAAGATAAGTTCGATATGCAAAATGGCAAGATCAGTAAACGAAAATGAAAAATAATGATAATATAAACGGTATAGACAACAAACGGTCTACAGTCGTTTAACGTTAATTTGTCAGTCAAAATAATATATAGCATTAAGCGACCTACAACATATCAACACAAAATATTTTTCACAAATCAGGAGTATAGTTCGCCCAGCCGTTGTTGACCCTCGAAACGCATGCAATTGCATGCGTTTCGAGAGTCAATAACGGCTGCGCGAACTATATCTAATCTAACTAGCCTGTAAGCTCTTCCAGAAATAAATGATGATTGTATTGTTCATAGGTCATGTGCTCAATTCCTCATGGCTCTGCTAGCCTCATCCAGGGTGCAATCAAATTAATGCAACTTAAACTATAATTAAATTTTCTATATTCAAAAATTTATATATAAATTTTTCAGGTTTTTCTCTATTTATTCATGCGATCCCATAATATATTATTTTGGCTTTTATTTTACATAGCTGACAATTTTAAAGTCTTGATACTTTTATAGTCCTAATATGAATATGTAATATTTATTTCGTTTCCAAATACAGCGTTTTGCATATCTTCGTTCCTATTTTCATATAATAAATTTCAAAGAGTGAATTGCATAGTCTCATCGACGGCATAGTACATTATAAAGCAACAATTCTTTATTTCATTTTAAAAAAATTGACCTATAAAGTGACACTTTTCAAAACTCTTTCACGTTTTGAAATGTCCTACTTTTCGTAACTGGTTACGAAAAGTAAAGTATTTCGCAACTGGTGATGAAAAGCACATTTCGCCATTAATTTAAACTATTTGAACTACATCTTTATTGTCATTAAATTTGATGTACCAGATTTTTTATTTTATACAATTTTATTACATGTGAATAAAAACATTAATTATAGATATTAATAACAGAGTTCGAACAATTACCGATATTGACCCCGGCTGACAACGAAGTTTTCTGTGTGGCGTTAATTTCCTTAGAAGTTTCTCCAAGAACGTTTGTGGCAATCTTCTGTTCATTCGTTATGGAATTCTCCATATAACCCTCGGCAACTGTATTAGGCTTCCATCCCCCATGCTGTTTGATTCCCAGCAAATCGGCTCCAGAATCCGCGAGGAGAGTAGTCGATGACCGTCGAAAATAGTGACCGGTATACAAGCAAGGATTTCGCAACTTTAGAAACTGGGCAATTATTTTCGGCATCTTTCCAAATGTATTAACACCTACAGGTTGGGTCATAAATCTGTCATGCTTAACATTTGACGGCCTTAGCAGAACGTATTTTTTTACCATTTCGATGCAATTTATACCTCCAAAAGCTCCATCAGTTATAGCAAATTCTCAACATACTTTCGTCTTTGTGTTGGGGAACTGTCACGTTAGCAAACTGCTCCTGAAATGCTACATTTTCTACGCGAAGAAAAGTTACATCACCTTTTCGGCAAGCTCCAGTAACTCCAGTGATTAATATTACCTTGGATATTAAATGTTGCTCATCGGCAGCTTCTCTCATAAAATCGGAAATGTTTTCTTTGCTTAAAACTTGCGATTTGTTAGCCTGGTAACCTTCAGAATGACGTTTTAAAAACGCTAGTAAATTTGTACACTTCTTAATATTTCTTTTTAGCCACCATTCGGTTCTTAACATCGAATATAAGCTCCACAAGGTTGAATTCTTCATTTCCTTTTTTTCTTGAAAATACGCTGGCAAAACTTTTTCGTTCAAATGGGCAATCCTTTTGTGTTCACCACACCAGAAATTAAATTTGGCATAGGCCAAACCATACTTGCTCCTCGACTTCTTAGGAGTAATTGTAGATTGAGCCGCTTCCTCAATGTCACTCGGTCCGTGAATTATTTACGAGAAGAAACACGCTGACAGTTTAAACTCATAAAACATGACACTAAACAATACTTGCTTGCATAGCAATGAGGTAACAAATAAACATCTCCGAACTTACTAGACGATTTAAAAGGAATCTAGGAGGGACACTCGGATGGGCCATTTTAATATTTTTAATTTGAATTTAAATAATAACTTCCTATTCAAACTTAGAAAAAATATTGTGAAACACGTTGGGAAACACCATTTTTCGTAACTCGCGTTCTCGCGCTCGTTATGAAAAATAGTGCTTTTCCCAACTGGTTGCACAAATAACTATTTTAGAGCAAGTTTTTCCGTCAAAAACGTCAAGTAGTATCAAGTTTTTCCGTCAAAAACGAGATATTCTCACCGAAGGAAACTGTTCCTCATTTCGAAAGGAAATATGAAATTGGATGCGTATCGGGCGGCATTAACAAATTAATTCTACTCGTTACCCAAAAATATTTTAGTTGATAATGATAAGTTTATGGTTTATACAAAATTAGCAGTTAACAAGCAATTATTACCTTAGCATTATAAAAATGTATAATCCACAGCACGAGCCAATTTAAGCTGCTTAGTTCTTAGGCTTCTAAACAAATTCCCATTTAGTAGCTGACTGCATATTCGTATCGGACGTAGCTTACTGGCACAAATCGTAAATTGCGAACTAAATTTCCTATCATGTATGCCCGATTTCCCAAAACTGATCATCAGTTGTTCGATAAGTCTATCTGTATTAAAAAATCCATTGTTTCAATGTAAAACGTATTACAGGTAATTCAGTTTTGATTCAGGAATTGAATCAGTTTGGCTGATGGGTTCTCAAATTTATAAATTACTTCACAGAATTAAATACCTTTAAAATAGTGTCTTTTTTTATTTATATTTGATCTCAATAACCAAGAGGTATATATTTTAGTAGATGTAATTTATGCTGATGACGTAAATTAAAACCAAATTATTTGACATAAGTACAATTTATTGCTTCGTATGGTGCTAAAAAGTCCTTATATACCAAAATGTTGATGGTGTTACTCGTACTAATGATATTTTGATGATGATGTTTATTCGTACTATGAATTTTTATTTCACATAGTTTCCATTCCACTTTAGTACTTTAGGTGGATATTCCCCAAGAGATTACCTTCCTATGAACAGCAACTCCTTGGCTGGGTTTAAGGATTAGGGTGTCGGTAGAACCGCTAAAGCCTACGTTTCTATGAACTGCAGAGTAATGGTCAGAGCTAACTAGAAGGGAGACAAAGTCTATCGGACTCTTGGCTATTTATTAAATAAAACCTTTTGACTATTGCAACTTTGCGCATTGTTTATAATTTATCTTGAATGTGTACATAATATTTTCCAAGTACAGGTTGAAACGTAGGACAGAGTAATAATCAATTAGCAATTAAAATGTTCTGGTAGTTCACAATATTGTAACTTGATTCATTTTATATTATAGATTTAGTATTATATGATGTAATTTTAAATTATATTAATAACAGTTTTTTCAACAGATGTCAGATAAATATTTCGTTTTGAAATTTTTCTATATGAACTTTTCTATTTTATAACATAATTTGCATTGTATGTTAGTTGATTTCTCATTTGAATATATTTTTGGCACTTTTACATGTTTTGTTTAATATGCGTTTCCTCTATGTTGGTATCCACGGCAATATATCGACACCTATTTGGCAAGAGATCGTAAGGGGCAATTTTGCTAATCCGTAGAGCTAAATACAATAGTGCTTATTAATTTAGATACCTGCATGGTTGTGGTTTGACCCCCTCGCCTTTTATTGGGCAGTTCCTAAAAAAATAGTGAGTTCTGTAGTCGTATACGTAACTTGCTTGATAGTATCGATCGGGGCTTATGGACGTTTTCAATGGCTTAGCACATCATCAATCACTAGACTATACTGTATTCTGGCCATCGCTATCGAGGAGATCTCCAAAGTCACAGCCCTTTATAGCAGTACATTTCAAATCATTCAATAGTTCTCTTACCTTTCCGAATAATCACCTACTCAAAAATAATATGCATTTAAAACATGGATGTCAGAAATATTGGTTTCTGAGTTTATCAGTTATTTTCCTGGATTTATTTTAAAATTTAATGCCGAGCATACAAGTTTGGCAAACCTCGGCCAACACGAATGCGTGTGAGGTCTGTTTGTCGGAGCTGACCGCAGTTTGGCAAAGTTTGCCGGTGTTCCAACCCAAACTAACCCAAACTTTGACAAATCAAAGGGATTCGAGCAAGTCTTTGGTGCCATCTACAAACATTTTGGCGATACGTTCATTATGTGGTTGCCATAATTATTGTACACAAATGATTCGCCAAAGTTTCGGCAAATATATTGGCCAATGTGTATGTCCTGCTTCATAGGCAAAGTTAAACTTTAAGTCAATGTTTATTTTTGATATGACAACCTTCAGATGAGATAGCTGATTTTGACAATTGGTGGTTTCCTAACCCATGGAATATTGTCAAATGTACATGCTCCTCTAGCGATCTTCATGCGATTTTGATATGTTGGCGCACCACCAACAAGAAGCAACATAATTTATTGATGTGTTACCATCAACTTGATGTTACACGACTGTCTGAGCTTTCACTTGATGTAAGAAGGCAAGATGATTTAGTGTTTCCTAAATTTGGCAACACCGCCCGGATGTTTCGCAGCTAGTTCCAACAGAGACGCAGGCTTCTAGTTAAAGGTACGTTTAGGCGTGAATTGTTGTACCACGTATTTACGCTTTTAGCGTTTTTGATGTCAGGAGTTTAAAATGGCCGTGGGCCGGAATGAGGTAGTGTTCATTTGATTAGTCATTGTGGGTAATGGTGTTATTGTCGGTTTTCTTTATCCTGCCAGCAATATATAAGATCATACAACCTTAAGTATGTTTAATTGCGTATTGAAGATGTTATTAAATTTGGTGGTAACCATCTTGTTGTATTTTACTTGATGTCGTAGGATAATGTAGAACTGGCCTATTGGTCGAATATTTTTTGACCTTTAAACATTGAACCTTGGCGTTCGAGGTGAGCGATTTTGACTAAACCTCGTTCTCTTTCTTGGTAAACCCTCCTAAGCGGAGGCAGCGCAGCGTTTAAGCCTGATAAAAAGTTTATACATTTCTAATTTGCCCTAATCGGGATAATCTTATTTCGGGCTAGAGAAGTTGGCCTAGTTACCAGTTTGGTGGAGTAAATTAATTGACTGTGGATTGTTTTTGGTAATTGGCCACGTGCGGATGATTCCGAAACAAAATACGCCGTTTTCCTTCCTCAAGGATAACTGTATGAGAGAGCCTTGCTCCCATTTGTCATCAGCACCAAAACCCTACGTAGCTAGGGTTTTTATTTGTAGCGACTAAAGTAGCTACCGGACAGTCAATCAAGTTGGTTGTTTTAATTTGGTATCGACTGCAGCCAGAGTTACTGAATGTTCAGGTGGGCACCACCTCAAATGCCACTGAGATTTTATGGGTCCCAGGGCGCCTTGAAGCATATGCTCAGGACGCCTGGATGTGGTACTATAATCACAGAAGGCTTTTGATCTTCCATATAATATTATTTGTGTGTTTTTAGTATTTTCAGCCTTGTATTAGATTGTGTGTTTTATTTCTCTCTGCGTTGTATTAATAGAAATATTTTTGGAACTGTAAGCATAGCTTACTGATGCTAATTTAAATCGGTATACCGCTGGTACAGATACTATTTACTAGTGTGGTTCGATTAATGCTCACAGTATTTTTTCATATTCTTCCCATTTAATATATATCCTGGTAAATGATAAATATAGTCGTTCTGACTGATTAATTATATAGTTATAATATTCTTACATAATGGTATTTCATTAACTGATTCGTAAAAGTCTAGTATTTATTTTCAATTAAGATCTTTTATATTGTCTTTTATATTTATATCATTTTATGTTTATGTTACACTTGAACGTCAAACCTAACGAGCATCTAATAAATATTTATATATTGCTGAGTTTTTACAAGGGTTTTAGGCGCAACAATACGAGGGATATTTCAAAATATTTTTCTTCTGGAAATATTCCATAATTTTTTTGGCTCATAATTAGAGTTTTTCATGTTTAAAAATTTTATCACTATTTATATATTGGAAAAAAATCAGTGAAATTTATTCGAAGCGGAAAAATGCTTCCTTATTTTCAGACTTAATACAAGTTCCCAAAAAATAGGGTTTCTTTCCTTATAAAATATATATTTTTCTACATAAATGTTTGAATCAGAATGATAATTTTTTTAATAATAAACTTTCATTGTCAATACAATACAAATTGCATATGTATTTATTCGGCATGCGGTATTTTATTTCAGAATTAGTGGCTATAGCGCGATCTTCTTAAGATACAGGAGAGCAAATTTCAAACTTATTAGAGCCGCAGTCGTTGGTAATGTAAGAGTGTCTTCAGAAAGAGCTGCACTTCTATCGTCAGAAGATTCAGAGGTACAAAAAGTAATAAATTTAATAGAACCAATAGCTAATTTGTATGGGATGTTCAGAAATGTATTGTGTATGAAATTGCGGAAGAAATTACTTTAAACTTAGTTGAACCCTCAAACCAAATTATAGATATAAATGCATGCACTAATAACATTACCAGACAAAACTACAGCCAGATGCCAGATCTAGAAGATGTGCAGTCTTCAGATGTAATGATGATTACTCTCCTGAGAAAAAAGAAATTGTGACAAAATTTTCAGAATCCAGTCTTAGCGATATACCCTTCAGCCTTCAGTAGCAGTGGTATAGGTTGTATAGTAAAAGCTACTCCTCCTTCAGTACAAAATCTCAAACACTTCAACGTAGGCAAGGGAGACAACTGATTATGATTTATCCAGCAGCAAAAATGAAAAAAAAACACCTCAAATATAACTCGCCCCCACTACATCACATCGTCATTTTTCTGAGTATAACTTTAATGATAATAATATCACTATTAGTGACAATTCTTAGACTGCTAGCCACAGCAGAGGAAAAAAGAATATGATTGAGAAAGTGCATTGTAAAAGGAATATCAGAGAAGCCACAATAAGTTTTAGAGCGAATAAGTCTCTTAGAACAAATCTTTGTAATGTGAATTGTCCTAATTAGTGTATTCTAAAATTTACTGAAACAGTTAAGGAACATGTCCAAGAATTTTACTGGGGTTTAGGATGTTCTTAGAGCTAACGGGACTGGTGGTTCTCATACATCAAGGATGTATACATCAAACGGCGAAAACAAATAGCAGCACAAAGTAAAATAGAATATTCTTACATATATTCTATTACATGGAATAATATGGAGCATGAAGTATGCCAGCAGTTCACTTCAGAAACCTTGGATACATTGTAGCGTTCTAAATGCTACAAAATCCAGTAGTGCGATTTTACTGGTCGATTTGTGTTAACAATATTCTCGTTGCCTTACTTCCGAGGGCAACCCACCAGTATCGATGAATGCAGTTCCGAGTTGCTCGAAGCGATAACTCCGTTTGGAGCGCCTTCTTAACGGATATCGTAGAAATTCTTTTCTTGAAAGAACGGGTTCCCTGGTCTTCCCACAGGAGTATAGGTGCACCGATTGCGAAAATTCACGCATGTATATCATATGATTCGTATGAAATATTGACTATAATTTCACTTCACGCATGGACCTCCGCTCGCTTCGGTATTTTCTTAAATCGTACCAATTACCGTTACTTTTCGTTTTGTTTAATGACCTTACTGTTAAACAACTGTAGGCCATCTGTTATCTTCTATTATACCTATTACTGTTTTTTATCGTTTTTGCTTATTCAACTTACCGATATACACCTTTAGATAATCTGTTATCGTGTGTATTTGCTTTACATACACTTATTTTCTTCATTATCATATCTGATCATTACTTCGAGTAGATTATTTATTTTGCTAATGTTATGATAAAAATAATTTATTTATTTTTGTATAGTGCCTATCTACTTGAACGATACGCTTTTCCTGTAATTGACTTTAAGCCTCATGAAAGTAAACTGTTATACTTAATCACAATTTGCAATTTTAACTTGTGGTCTTAACAGAGGTCCTGAAGGAGGCTCACTTCCTTCTCATCTGTAGATATTTACCGGCTATATACATATATTTACTAAAAAGGTTAGTTCATTGATTTGGTATATCTTCTTTTATTGTTTATTGGCTTAATGATATTATCGCTGCCATAGAATTAATTTAGAATAGGTTTTTTTTAGTAAATATTACTTATTTTCGGTACTTTGTGACTAACTGCATTTAGTCAGAATCTCAAGGATTCAAGGTTTAGTTATACTATTTCCAAACACGAATTATACAATCCTAATGTTATAGAACATAGATTGAAACTTAATGTTTGATAGTTATTGGACTTAATAGTCTGATAATCTAGATGATATAAATTTTAGGAAATCATCTCATTAGTTTATGGACGATACCATAAACTCACCCTAATTTGAGGTAGAATGAATTATCTTTGGAGTGTTTATGATAGCATTTAATATTTAAATAATTAGTTTAATTAGAATCCAGATGTTTATTTTGGTAAGCTAAACTGGAAGATAAAAGAATATATTTTCAAATTTCACATTAGTCTTATCCAGGGTAAGTTTCTAAATTTTACTGCCCTGATTTCAATGTTCAAAAATCATTGATCCGGGTTAAAAATTTAATGGCGCCTTCGCCTGACTGCCAACTCTTCGACCCACGCCACGCCTTTAAAGAAAATTAAACGGCAGGCATATAGATCGGTTGTTAAGCAATTACCTGTTGATATGTTCTATCTTGTTGTGGATGATTGCAATTGATTGCCTCTGACTCCACTACTGTTTTTAATTTATTTTATGCTGGAGCCTCTTCGGCTCTGGCTCCAGGGTGTACCCTAACGAAGCTGAAAAACCTAAAGAAAACTGGAAAACAGTCGGCGTTTCAAAGATCAAATATGTCCACGTCGTCAAGAACAAACAAATCTAAAAACGAAAATGGTTAGGAAATTCAAATAACAGTAAAAAGCTATCGAATAAATATCAAGTTTTGAATAGACCCTGGCAAGATGACAATAACAATGTCATATCGTATAATTACTGGTTAGTGGTCTATTTAGGTAATTGTAATTATACGATATGACATTGATATTGTCATCTTGTCAGGGTCTATTCAAAACTTGACAATTTATGCGACAACTTTTTACTGTTATTTGCATTTGCTAATTATTTTCATTTTTAGATTTGTTTGTTCTTGACCACAGGGACAGATTTGTTCCTCGAAACGTCGACCATTTTTCAGTTTTGTTTAGGTTTTCAGCTTCGTTAGGGTCACTAAACTAGCAGTTATGCTGTTTACACCCTGGAGCCAGAGCCGAAGTGGCTCCAACATATAAGAAACTTAAAACAGTAGTGGAGTTAGAGGCAATCAATTATTGTAAGGTAAGCAATTACCTAAACGTGTTACAATATCACAAATGACTTTGAGGTACAAGAAAAAAAAATCGATATCTGGCGCTTGTTCAAAAACAGATCAGTGGGACAAGCATGTCACCCATAACAAAACTGGAATAAAGCAGAAGCAAAATAGTTTGGATTTTTTCACGAGACTTCCTCTCGTCTCATCACCTCATTGTAGAAATAAAACATCAAGAATATATTTACTCCTTGAGTTTCGAAATGTGTCATTTTATACGCACTCTTTAACAACGATTTTGTATTTCTGCAAGCATTTAGAAAAAAAAAATCAAAAATGTAAATTGTGTGAAGTAAGGAAAGATAAGGATTTTGAAGAAATAGATCAGTCAAAGAAAGAATACGAAATCTTCGGGAAAATAAAAATATGTGCATAGATGCATTTTTAGCGGATCAGGAAAAGGTTTTTTTTCAGAGTCATAATTTCTATATGTAAATTTTCGACTTCCAGAAGATATTGAACAGACTTGATGGTGTCGTGTACTATGCATTTTAAAATTTTACTGTTGACGAGAAAGGCATACAAAATAGGATACAAATATTTACATGCAGTGGATCAAAGGAAATCTGTAAAATATATATCCCTCAATTGTGATAGTTGTTACGGCCAAAATAAAAACAAGGCAATGTTTGTTGCGATTCCCAATTTCCTCATGGACTTAATTAATATATATGCCTGTGGATTGAGGTACTCGTTAAAAGCCTAATCACAATACAACTTTCAAGAAACTTGTTTCTGGTAGTAAGATGACCAAAGAACCATTTTTCTTGTTCCGTTATAATATGTCATATAACTTCCCTAGCAGTTGGTTGGGCTAGCATAACTCCAGTCTCAATTAAGAAGACAATAAAATACTTTTATATTGATCTTGAATATCGCAGATGCATTTCATAAATTTTCTCCCGTCGATATTAAAATCAGAGATTCCAAATTTCCTCAACTTGCATTTAGCGATAGCAAGTGAGAAAAATTCTATGCTAATATCTTAATAGGCGACCCATTCGAAGGTATTTAGTAATCTTCAGGTAATCTCCATAATTTATTTAATTTTCTTACTGAGCGCAAAAGGATAAAAAGAAACTAGATTAAATCTTAAACGGTGTCTGCGAATTAAAGCAGACATTAGATTACGAAATGTAATTAAGTTAAGTTCAACTTTTCAATTTGCACAAGCGGGCAATTTAATGATAATTTTTCGCTGCTTTTCGGCGTAATTTTAATATGATATAAGTATGAAATTTGCTTAGTGAATCGCGGGTTTACTTAAGTAGGATATAAGATTAGGCTGCAAAATTAAACGTGTGATATTATTATATTATTATTGGAGTTACCAATAAATAGACAAAAACAACAACTATAGCAATATTTTTGCCGTTTAGCTTAAAACACATCTGCTAAACGGAGATAAAACCTAGAAAATGCGTTTTACCCTACGAGACCTCGGGGAATGACAGAATCCAGACTTTGTAATGGGTGTCCATTTCGACCCAAAGCTTAAGTAGAATGTACATGAAGAGCATGTGTGCGGAAGACTGCGGAATTCTGTATATCTGCTAAGAAATCTAATGAGCTATGTCCCTGGAGCGACGTTGTTTTTTGCTTACTACACCCTGTTCCATTCGGTCACAGCTCAGCTTATTCATTACCAGCTAGTCAAGTTGCGGCGCGGCGGCATCCTCTGATTTGGGAAGGTCAATAACTAAAT